>SMLS01020564.1:0-17035 GCA_004785975.1 Popillia japonica | reverse complement strand
AACTGCCCTAAGACGTTAACACAGTAAACTTCTAACGAACGGGTTACTTGGAAAACCCTGTATATGTATGTTTAAATTCAAGTGGAAACAATGACTGTTTCTGGTATGATTCTGCCTCCCTTGGGTGCCCCTAGGTAATTATATGAAGAAATTAGTTAACCCATCAAAATGTAATAGTTTGCCATAATTTGATCTTTTTTCCCCGATGTTGGGAGGTAGTCGCTCAGGGCTAGATATTAGCCACAGATTGCGGAATTAGAAGATTACTGAATCTTTGCACCATATCAAGAATCTTCTTAGTAAGGTTGATGGCAAATTTTTCTAGCATTTTTTAATTTTTCTAGACGAATCTAGACATTCCCAACTAATGCATTTACGAACTCACTACTAAATAAGGCACCCACAAAAATATTTTTCAGGGAAGGCGTTGGCTTCTTGGTGAACCAAATGGCAATTCGAATTTTCCAGCCTGGATCGTCATTCGCTATCATCAATGTATACAGCAGTGTGTACGTCTTTGGGAAGCCTTTCGAAAATTTCTCAGGAAGATAAAAAGTTCAAGATGAAGAACAAGAAGCACATCAAATGTGTGTTAATGCTTGGCGAGATCAGACTAATATTTGGTACGGCTATCGTCACGTCGACAGCAAATTCGCGAAAATATCCGATCCAGATCGTGGTATCAATAACATTGGCTGACTGTTCTAAAATGTTTTCAGTAATCTTCCAGGGGCTCGTCTTCGATCCGTCGGTTTATTAGAACATTCAGCACTAGTTTGTTATTAACAAGTTAAAACAAGATCCAATTTACAGCCCTTACTCTAGGTTAGATTGGCCTATACAAAGTTGAAGAACACTTTCACAGTATTAACTTTAACTTCCAGAACGTTTGAATTTATTAAACTGGTTAACAGAGTGATGCTGGAAATTAAATCTAAACAACAAATTTGCTGAGTTTCATTGTCTTGATAAGACCCTTTCCCTTTTGTTTCGTTCTGTGAAAATAAATCAACAGCTTTGCCATAAATAAACCTGCTATTCCCTGAATTTCTAAGACAAAATTTGTTGGAGAGAGGTAGGGGGTGGAGGGAAAGTTACTATTTCAAAAATTTTGTTTTACCTGAGAAAGCACGCATATATATTAAATTTAAGAAAAGTGGTGGTAGTAATTTTGTGACCTTCATAAACCATAAGCTCTATTAAAAATCTTTGTTAGCAAAACTACTACCTCAATCGCCACGTACTCTAAGATGCCACCAATATGTCCGCAATCATACGGAACTCACGGGAAGACAGGCGGACATGTGTACATCTACATACGGTAGTTACTTAGAGATATTAAAGTAAACACAACTAAGGATCATTACAACAAAGGTAATAATGCGGTACAAGTAATTAATTGGGCATTGCTATTAATTTCATCAACTAGAATGTAGAAGCTATACATATGTATGCAATCCAACATGCAATTGTGTCTAATTAGGAGTGGTATGTTAATTATCATGAATGTACTATACAGATCCGTGCAGATTAAATGTTATATGTGTACATCAACATCTATACAATTACATCTAAATAATAAGCTAATCAAGCGTCTATTATACCTTCAACATCAAGTGATAATCATTATAAATCAGACCATTAGGCTCCTGATTACAAACAAGATTTGATTGCATAACTATTTGAATCCTACTATCAGTTTAGTGCAGTTACTTCTGCTGCAACCGGATCTCAGATTTTTCTGCACCAGATTTATTATCCGAAACTTAATTTACATGAATTTTGCGCTCTATATACTGGGATGTGATATAGGTCGATCATAAATTAACGATACAATTATGTTAGATAAGGTAGATATACTTGGGAAAGCTCACACATACATTGCGAAATTTTATCTTTGTATATTTAAAGGGAACACAGCAGTATAGTAGGTCAAATTTATTGCTCGCCCCTATTTGGACAGATAATAATTTCACGAATAAAGATATAATTCGGAAAATATATGGCGGATTTAATTTTATTTATCCAGAAAATGGTTTTGGCCTCTTTGATTACATTCAATACATCACTTTTACGGCGAGACGCGTTGTAACTACTAAATCGTTACGTACCCCTTGCTGTTAAAGTATTATTCGCATCTAATTTCAATAACAATCTAGAATGGAACTGGTGACAGCTTTACCTAAAGTAAAATCGTGTTAAGAGATAAGCCCTGTTTTGTTTTCACAGATATTACATACAGTAATATGTACATTCTCTTTCTAAAGTAATGTCTCCCCCAGCGAACGGGTTCATATCAATAATACTTTCCAATGGACGTACTCTAGCTGTCGGGCGACCTTGGCTATAGCAATGCTGGGTAACCGAGGTTACCTGACGGCTAGAGTACTTCAATTGGAAGACGATATTGATATGAACCCGTTGGCTGTGGGAGACATTACGTTAGAAAGAGAGTGTACATCAGTACAATTTTGTAGTAAAATTCTGCAGAAAAAATGTTTTACCTAAGTCCTTCATGTATTCATCTCATCTTGTTGACAACATAGCGTCTAACACGCCACTGGCATTCGCATTGCTGCTTTATTACGCATACTCTCGTGCTTTCAGTCTGTGTTACGTCTGCATTTTCCACGGTGCATCGCAATTAATGCGCGCTTGCATATTCATGACGCCTCTTTGTCACGACATCGCTGTCCTGTAAATATAGGCTGGGTAGTTATACAGAAATGGCAATGAACTTACTGCCTCGTACCGTACGTGACTAACAGCTTTTTCTTGTTCGTACACACTACATTATGCCTCCTAATGCAGTTGTATAGGAGTCTGCATATTGCACGTTTTACAAAAAAAAGGAAAATTGCCAAAGCCTGAGTTGTAGCGTTTTTAATTTGCTGTTATTGATGTGTTTTCATGAGCTTTTTATAGTATTATGCTGGGAATGAACTTCAATTCTTCAGAGGCTTACTTCATGGAATGGATGGATGGCGTCATACCTATTTCTTTAATAAATATGCTTATAAATAATAACGTTTGGATGATGTTCTTGGCAATACGAACGCGGATAATGCCTTTGGCGTAATAGAAATCTCTACAACAATTAGAGAAATAACTTTGATTCTCTTCTGCACATTTTAAAACTATTATCACAAGAAGGGTAAATCCAAATAAATTACGATATACATATATTAAAATCATTTTTCCTTTAATAATTAACAAATTTTGTTACATAAATTTTGTTCAATCGGCGCCTGGCACGTGTGTACAAGAAAAAAAGGACGCTGCAAAAATTTCTAATAGAGATAAACATATTTTTTATCAAGTTGAATGATGTGTAAATAAATGTTTATTGTACTCTATGAATGCATTTGTTTACGAAGCAGCTTTCCTGCACATGTGTCACAAATATTCTACTTATAACAAGGTCACACATTTACAACAGATTTTATTCACTTCGTCGTATTTTTTTTCCTAGGAATCAGGTGTTTTTGTTTTTTTTTTTTTTTGTTACAGAAACTTTCAATATTTAAGCACAACGACATATTATTACCTAATCATCTGACAATTAATAATTTACTATTTGAGATCGCTTTCGTAGTTAATAGGTTTTCTTTTCAAATAATTTGTAGTTGTTGTGTCCTTGAAGAGGACTGTTTGATGAGAAACAGGACAAAAACTTAGAGTAGTAATGTCCGCAATACTACCATGAGCTCCGGATGCATGCTGCTGTGCGTCGGCAAAACTTATCATACTGGGCCGCTGTGATAGCACAGTGTCGAAGAGCCTCGACGTCTAAAATTTCCCGTCGATGACCATAAACAACTTTTTCATGTATCCTCACAGGAAAAACTGTTCAAAACAGATTCAAATTGGGACTTCCTACTGGGCACAGAATCATTTCGTCTCGGCCTATCCAATTTGTAAATGCCTACTTTAAATGTTCCCATACAAGTCGGGCAACATGTGGAGGTGCCCCATCGTGCATGAACTACATTTGCCGCCGTATATGTAGTGGTATGTCATCCAAGTAGGTAATCGGGTAACGTATTTTGCAGACAATGTAAATGATCTACCGCATTTAATTTTTCGGGAAGTGCATGTGGCAAAAATAAATTATCGCCCAATATTCCGACCCATACATTTATTAATGTCCTATGTTGGGATGAACTTTGATGGATACCTTGTGGGTTTTTATCGACCCAGCACACCATTAATTCAGCACACCATTTTTTGTGAAACAGCATTCATTGGTAAACAGGATCATGGATCGTAGAGTTGGAAGACGAGTTTCTGTTTGACGAAACCATTCACAACAAGTAACCCGTCGAGGAAAATCATTCTCTGATAGACGTTGGATTTTCTGTACGTAATACGGGTGCAGTAAAAGATTTTATCCTGCTTCTCCGTAGATTAAAATTATGTCCATTTACTCAGTACTCGTATAACTTGCCATAATGTACACATAAGACAAGGAATGCCTGTGAATGACTCAACGTTCTGCCTGTGTTGCCCATCAATTTATGCGTTGCGCTCGTACTACAGGGCCGGACTGAGATTGAAAAATATGAATTTCTCGTTACTGCGTCGACATAAAGTATTCATTTTTTGGAATTTAGGTTTCCATGCCATTAGCTTTAACCTCTTTTATTTTCATAGACTATTCAGTAGACACCCTGTATATCCTGCTTCATTAGGAGCCCGTTACTATGCGAAAAGGTACTTGAAACTATTCTAGAACAACGTAGAAGTGATATTGCTAATATTGAATTAGAAATCTAGATTCCAAAAGCGTAAAACTACCATGAATAAGTAGCAAATGTTAGGGGCCCATTCAAAGAAGCGATGTGCTATAAAAATGTAGATTTCTTTTGTGTAAATTTGCTGCAACATTCAAATAATTATTGAATGTCGTCGCAATGCAGTGGGTGTATTCTTACACATCGCATAGAAAGTGGACTATGAAGAGTTATTGGAAATTGCTTTACTACTTTCACAGCGGAAAAAAACTTTTAATAATTCCGGTTGGTAGGACGCACTGCTCTTGCATCCGAGCCGAATGCCCGATCCGATATCTGATTGTAGGTGTGCGACATGATCGGATAAACTCATAAGTGTCTAAGCGTCAGATCTCCTGATCCGACAATCGTTTGAAACAATCGGATCCAAATGTAGTAAGTGTGGCAGCGCTTAGTGGTCAAAAGTCGGAAATAGCGCATTGTTTAAGGTACCATACAATGGCAGGTTGGTACAGCGGATACTAGTCCTCAATTATATATATATAATTAAATATATATCAATAATGAATTAATCATCACAATTTTGGAAACGATGAGCTGAGTCATATTTTGACCCAAAGGACAAACAGGAAACTTGTGTAACATGATAGCGAACTTGGTTTTCTTTCTGGATAATTTAGAAGTTCGTGTCATATCCAGTACTGTATAAAAGCATAGCTTCTTTCCTTTGGGCTTTGGATTTTTTGTTGCAATTTGTTTATTGCAAATAACCCTATACAACATTAAAATGCGATGTCATAGAGTTCTTTGAGGTACTAATAAGAATGATTTGTTATAGAAAGCTATACACCATGTACCTTGTATATGAAGAGGGTACAAACGAATGTTTGTGGGACCATTATTACATATTTTGATCCAAACATTCCTACAAGCATGTTCATGCAATATTAATAGATCATCCTGTATACTCCCTTACACATATGTATATGACTTTTTACAATTTAATTTCCACAGGAATATTTTTTCTAGATTAAGTTGATAGTTCAATTATCGCCAATTAATCATAGCTTTTAACCGAAATAACTAACCATAATATTTTGATGGCTACCGCCATCAAAATATTTCTGTCTAAACTTGGTCAAAAACTAATTTGCCGTTTATCCATTCAATATTTCAGTTCAGATGAGCTTGCGCTAGTTTCAGTTTTGGTGTCAGTGAATTATGTATATATGGTTTTGATAGATTCTTTATTGATTGAGAACGTCTACTTTCGGATTTATCACTTTAGTTATTGGTGGAATCCAATCAGACTTTATTGGCCAATAGCAAGTAAAATTAACCAATCCAGTCCTGTGAGGACTGGGTTTCAGTCAATTAGTCTTGCCAAAATTGCTGATCCGCTGAGGTTACGGTTCCGTTTTGTTGTCTTCTTCGGTCACTGACTTCTGCAATTACTAGAAGATAAAATATTTTTTACGAAAAGGCCGCCATGGACTTCAGCCATGTCACTCTATCGAACGACATTTCTGTTGTTCATATATGTACATACCCAATCGGTTTTGGATATTGGTATTAAGCTGCAGGTGGTAGTAAATCACCTTAAAGAGAGTCTGCAGGTTGGTTTTTATAAATTTTAGCAGTTCGAAAAGTTTTCTTCGTGTTTTAATACTACTTCTGCTGGGGCTTCTCTATCTACTAATATAAAGTTCTCATTAAGAGTTATTGCACATATTTTTTTGTAAGCTTTGATAAGAATTTTGTAATTTGCACATGATCTATCAAATATATTATTGCAGCATTTCATACCGTTAGGCACCATATTATACAAAGCTTTAAAGACGAAAAGGCATGTTTGACCGCTAAACAACCAATATCTTGTTAAAGTAATGGAAAGCACCGTTATACAACCTGAATGCAGTCTTCCTTTAGAATTGATGGAAGCGCTTCTCTGTGAATGGGACTTCTGTGGCCATACATAAAATGGGTGTATACATCATACATGCTATTTAGTACATAGCATATTCTATGTACATACATCAGGAGGTAATATCGTAAGTAAAGATGGCGTACATTTATATGAAAATATTGCACATTTGTAGCCTGAATTACGCAGTCCTAGGTAAAAGGCTAGTACATAAATATTTGTAAAATGATTCATAACAAAAGCCGAAAGCGGATATGGAATGGTTTAACAAATAATACGTATTCACAACTTAATATACGAGATCATAGCTCCATCGAATCCAAATAAACTCTAAGTCTTCAGTTTTTCAAGTGCCTTTTTCTAGCATCGGAAAAAATCCCACACCCGACGTAGATTGATTGATATAGAGGGACACATTTTATACAGAACCGTCTGTTACTGAAAGATTTCCGCTCTTAGCTTATTTCGTATACAGGAAGCTTCTATGTTTTCCTATCTGGTTTTTGTTTGATTTATAATTAAATTAAAAGCAATATATTTCATTATTACAACATCATCAGTCTGGTATTTAGCAATATAGACCACCAAAAGTAGAGTGGGTATATATTTTCATTAACCCAATTAAATATTGTTTATAGAATAATTGAAGTGCAGTTAGCGTGTCAATTATATTAAATTTTTGTTATATTGAATAGATTGGTATCACTATTTCAATAAATGTTCAAAGCACGAATATCAAAGGCCAATACTTAAGCTTAATCCGCAAAACAATTTTGCTAATATGGCAAATTATTTAAAATTGTAATCGATTACAATTTGCGAGTAATGCAGTTACAAATTAATTATGAAATTGGTCACATTTTAATAGCCAAATCGAACTAAATTCGAACATTTAGATGGTGCTATTCCCGTTAACAACGCAAATATGTATGTAGGTGCATATTTGCAAAAAAATAGTGTACCTAAATCTGCTGCTAGCATAAATGGATGCCAATATACAATATACAGAATAACTGTAACCACAAGCGGCTATAAAACATTACGATGCACTAACTAGTTTGAAGAAATTCGATCACAGGCAGTATTTATATATTATTTACTTCTCCTTCTTTAATTTAAAGCAAATTACATTCGGTGCATATTTAAATTCAAAGCACTTAGAAGTTTAGCCGACAAGCACAGTGCATTTGTAACGTCAATAAAGAGAATATACAAACATATACCACCAAATGTCCTTTCAATTTGTTTTAGTGCACCAGGAACGTGATTAACCGTTGCAGGCTGCTGGATTTTTCTACAAAAACCTCTTTTAATGCATTACGCTGTGAATAAAACATACAAATAAAGTACTGGCAACTACAGCGCTTGATATATACACTTCGAGAAAAAACCTTTTTAGTTCAATCCGACTCTTGTGATAATAGTTTGTCGCAGGGTATAATGATTTCCTTCGGAAACAGTGGCGTAGTTGAATGTATGTATGTATGTATTTATTAGAATGAAATCCAATCTAAACTATTGCATTGAGGGAATAAATGCACTTCCTTTCTGTGCCGATAACTTGTTTTGAAGTAAAAAAACTTGTCAGTCATTGCTTTAACTGCAGTTTCCTGTAAGGTATGTGAAAGTGCACATTTCTTCTGTTCCTTTATTACGAAGTTAACTAGGGAAAGCACTATTTTAGTTGGAAAACTATAAACACACAAATAAATACATTACCGAAGCCGATCACAATTCTGAGAATTCAGTAGCAAAATTGCAAAAATTTAAGTTTTGGCAGCACTGAGTGGTACAGGTGCTGCAAGAACCAGAACTTGGCAGATACATTCTTTTCTGTCGCTTCATCAGTTGCGGGTAAACCCAAAAGGTATGTTCTCCTGCACACTCCAGACGGTGGTAACAAAGAGATAATAGATTGAATTTTTATTAATGGTTTTAGAAGCACTTATAGTCGCAAAGAAATATATCCAGGCATTACAAAAGCTTCACAGAAAGTGTTACAAAAGCTTAGCAAAAACTTCGAGAGTATCCTGCAACTTCAATACATTCTAAACCAGATTGGCAGACGTATTTTTTCTATTTGGTTTGGATTATATTAGATTAGGCTATTGGAGGTGTACTGAGGCACTTTTCACTGGGACCAATAAGATCTATTGCAAATACTCTTCGTTCCACTTCTGACAAAGCTGTGTAACTATCATGGTGGCGTCATCTCAATTCTAGTTTGTTAAAAGCAAATATTACTCCAAGGCTCGGCATTATTGTAAGATATGTATGCACTACCTTCTCTTCTACCTTGCTAGCCTCCTAAGAACAACACTGTGCTTTGATAAGATCAACGCCTTCACGCTGTTTAGTATGCGTCCTCATAGATTTCATAGATGTGCCATCCCTGCCTTATGGAACTTTGATCTGATTGTTCTGCAGTCAAGCTACGAGAATGTTTTAGTTCTATTGCTGGTATTATAGAGAAACTTTTATTGTCGTGTAACTTACTTAGTAAAGGAATTTTCGTATTTATGGAGTAAAGCTTTGACTCCAGGTATCCAGTGGAAGCGCAGGGTATATATATATTTGAAAATTTGTCAAAACTGGTGGTAAGAAAAGAGCCAAAACGATTTGTATGGGCGGTGTTCCTCAGGGCAGTGTAGTGAACCCACTGCAATTTTTCTTACATTTCAATGATTCCTTGAAACTTAAATATAATGAAACAGTACTACCCTTAGCGGGTGGTACAGTCTTTTTTGCGGAGGAGCGTAATTTGGCGGCTAAGAACAAAATAAGTGAAGCTTTATTCCACGTCCACTAATAGTTAGGCAACAACTTACGAACACTACATTGTGCAAACCCATACTCTATACAGTTTCTCATGCAACACAATGAATACAGACAACTTTAATAAATTAAAAATACATAAATGTGATTTATATATGTCCTACTAAGTGTACCCAAGCAAAAAAGAAACAGACACCAAGCATAAAATATCAGCACATCTACTTGGACTGTCTGTGAAGATGTATTTTATAAAATTAATGCTAGCCGTGTGGATGACCTGAATGATTTACTTTATTGTTATATCTCTGCATATGATACATTTGTAGCAAATTGCAAGCTTCTAGTACTACTGACAATACTAGAAGAAGTTAAAAACGGAATGTCCTGGTTCTTACAAGGGGAACAGCAGAGTTGTCCTACACGGATCTCGATGGGTCTCAACTATGTACCTACATATATTATAGAGGGACCTCCACTGAGTATCCAGGTACGAGTTTTTATCCTAACGTATCCTATTCTCTACGAAAACTCAACGTTGTTTTGCGCGCCTTTTTATACCGTAGATGTTAGTTTCCGTACAATGAAGCATGCGTAGCGCAGTGGATTGGATCTACGTCTACGATAGTGATGGTTCGCGCTGAATTCTTACCCACACATTTTTTTTTCAATGTTACTGTGCACAATATTAACAATTATATTTAATGCAAATTATTCATAAATGATATCTTTTCTCTTCTGCCTTCGCGCCACTGATTAAACACGCCTGGCTTGCGTCAAAATTATTCCTTTTTGAGTGGTAACGAAATCTGCTTTCCCATGTTGCTTATGCACTGTTCTGCAAAGCTCTATCGTTTCTAAAATGGGCCTTGTGTATTTATCGTGTTTTGGTGTAGCGAGCGAAGAAGTTGATATGGAATAAACAAATTTCATTATAGTATTCGATTGTGGAATTCAAAATACACGTCATAACGCAGATTTGCTTCAAATTTGTTTATTAATAAAAGTACCACGGCGAAAAATTTCATTTATGTATAATTTGCATGAAATCTAATTAAAAAACGAACGCTACCAATGCTTCGTTGTACAGAGACTAACATAAACGGTATAAAAAGAAATCGCAAAACAACGTTGATTTTTGTCAGAAACTAGGGCGTGTTAGAATAAAAGTTCGTACTTGCGTACTTAAGGAAGGCCCCTCTATAACATAGTTTAGACCTGTTAAGATCCGTGTCGGACAATCCTGCTGTTCTCAATCTTCTTTTCCAAGAAAAATATTAAAAGTCAACCATTTGCTTATTATAAGAAATTATAAACAATATTAAAGTGCGATGTTAAAGGAATTTAGATTTAGAAGTTTCTTAAGAATCTTAACCCTAGAACCACACTGGGGAAACTTACCACACTATGGGTCGCCAGTGACATAACCGATAAGTATCGTTGTTAATATCAAATGTTATGAACATTATGTAAAAATAATACAAGTAATAATTCCCAAAAAGCTTTAATAAACGTCAGAACTCCAAACCAAAATAATAGTTAAAAGTAAAAAGATAAAAAAAAACGATCTCTGCATTATTGACATACGAAGTATTCGGAAGAAAAAATAAAAAAGACACATAGCCATTTTACGTTCTTCTTCTTTACATTGTTTGCAGAGGCCAAACCTGTGCTCAGCACATATACTTTTTGAGCACAATGCGCATACTGTTTCGCCCTTCCTATCCCTGTTCCTTGGACAAAATGCACGGCGACTGGGTCGTCCGTTGGAAACGTTTTCATTACCCATTACTGGATTTTCATCCATTGCAAGAATTCCTCGTATACAGCTAAGAAGCTCCCGTGGAATTCGCTCAATATCTACCCGTACATTTAAATAGTCTTCCACAAGATGAAAACTAAGCTGCTTTAAAAAATCGGACCTATTTAATTGAGTTTCATTATTCAACTTATGAATTACGTGCGAGCTGATCCCAGCTACATCAAAAATCCCATAAAAGATTTTCAAAGGCCACCTACGAGTTTTTCTTGCAACCGTTTTCTAATGACACAACTGATTGGATGTGTCAAAACCGCCTTTTGTGCTATTGTAAAATAGGACTATCTCAGGTTTTTTCGATTTATCATTAACTATTCCTTGGTCGTACATTGTAGAGAGTAATATAACAATTTTATTCTTCCTTGGCACGTATGAAACTATGGTCGATTTTTTGTCAAATACAAATTGGGAAGTTTGCGCTGGTTTTCCTTTAGTTTCCAGTAGCTGTATTGTGATGTCAGCCTTGTTTTTTCTCATAGCTCCCACCATGGTAAGATTTTTGCTTATTAATTCTTTTGCCAGTGGATATGAACTAAACCAGTTGTCTAGCGTAACGTTTGGATTCGTTCCTTGAATGCTTTCTGTCAATTTGAGAACATATTGTGTTGGTATTGGTTGCTAAAGATTTCTTATTTCGTTGCCTACATATGGAATTGCAGAACACATATAAGCTGTTTTTGCATCACTCATTACGATCTTTATACTGTACTTATCCGGCTTGCTGGGCAAGTACATTTTGAAGAGACACCTTCCTCTAAAACCTAATAGCAGCTTATCTATT
Source organism: Popillia japonica (assembly GCA_004785975.1). Taxonomy (NCBI): domain Eukaryota; kingdom Metazoa; phylum Arthropoda; class Insecta; order Coleoptera; family Scarabaeidae; genus Popillia; species Popillia japonica. The sequence goes on along the minus strand of SMLS01020564.1, from coordinate 5,006 downwards.
GTGACGTATTCCGAAGGAGTGTAATTGAAGTTGCAGCAACCAATAAACTTATCCCAAATCTCTATCACACAATCATGCTGTCTTGTCGGGTGGTTTTTTCATTAAATTTAAAGCAATTCATTAGGAACTCAAAACGATTTTTACTCATCGTTCCTCTAAACTGCGGTGGCCGTAAAACTCGCGACCACATGCCTTTGATTGTAAGATGTGTTTCAAAACGCCGCTTAGATACAAAATACCAAATAAAGCCTCCAACTCCGTTTCATTTGTAGGTTTTAAATAGAACTGCTGACTTTTATATTTCATCTTTTGCCTATTTATTTCTTGATTTGTGTAAATGGTAATTTTCTCGACTAATTCGTCTGTTATGAATAAATTCCAAGTCTCCCTGATGCTTCTTACACTTTGCGCGTCATTTTTATAACCTGGTGAATGAATGATAATATTTTTCTTGGGTGTTCTTGTTTTTTTTGCAGCGAGAGGACTAGTAGCCCATCATTTTTGCCGTACAGTATTTTTCTTTAACTATCTTCTCTTTCTGAACTCGCACTCACTTCGTCTTCTTCTCTAATATCGTCTAAAATATTATCTGCCATTTCCCTTTCTTCTTCCTGGATGCGGTTACTGTTTTCGTCACTACTATACACCTCTTCCCAAAAACGGTGCAATTCGTCGTCAGTTAAATATCGCTTACTCATAACTTAACCTCAAACAGTAACAAAATTTGAAAAATATCTTTTGATAACTATTCCTACATGTATCACACAGTGGGGTTGTATACGACCCTGTAGTAGAATTTTAAATATATAGAATAGCAATAATATGAAAAACAATTTCACAACCATCCACAATCGTTCAACACTCCAGGTAGATAAAAGTATAAGCTTCTGTCTCACTCTGCGGCATGCGCAGTTAGAGGTTTGTATAGAACAGGGTCTCTGGTGACCCCAATCGTCATATATCTTGCATACGAAGAACTTTCAAACAAATATTGCTAGAACAAATTTTCCATTTTTGACTCAACAAAAAAAATCCGGCAGACATTTTCATACAATATCACAAATCACCCTATCTGTTTGCTGACATGTGACTTTTTACAATTTAATTCGACAGCAATATTTTTTCTTGATTAAGTTGGCAGTAAATCGAACAGAACAATTACCACTGAGCACGAATTCATTGCAAATGAAATATTGCCAATATAAAAAACAAAATGCCCTGGATACAAGTGAATAAAGGTCAAATAGAAACTTTAGTTCTCGCCAATTGTTCATAGCTTTCAGCCGGAATAATAACAACTAATCGAACAGATTTTATCTTTTCGGGTAAATTAAAAGGTTAACGTAAATTTACCTCAAAATTTATATCTGGTGAATTAATATGCCGAAATGGTACAATTCCTCCTCGTATATTTCACTTTTAAAATTTCTGCTAATATTATCTTGTGCTCTATATTTTCATGTTTATTATTGATTTTGTATGTGTATACGAAACGACCTTATTTATCTCAAAATGAAAGATAAATACATTAGTAATTTACATACTATTTAAGGAAATGTAGTTACGAAAACGTTTCTATAAAGTTAGTGAAGAAAAATAAATAAACATATGAGTCGCTTGCTATTGGAAATTTCTAGAATTTCAATTTAATGTTTTCTTCGGTTATATAGGTATCCTGGATGGAAATATTTACAGAAACAACTTAAAATAGATTCGTTTGCACTCCGCATACTTGCAAAGAATTTTATATGGGGTAAACTAATTAAGTGAGATGTTTCATCTATTTGAATGATGTTGCCATCGATATGTTTATGAATTACTGCTGCCAGTTTTTCTCAAGAGGTGCTCTGTATTTTAGTAGCTTACTTGATGAGATTGTTGAAAACATTAGAGGCGATATAGTGTTGAGTTTAATTCTAGATCAAAATCTTCAATGTTAGTTCAATATAAATCAAAGTATGTATACCAGTATTGCTATTCATTTACTTAAATGAATAGCAATACTGGTATACATACTTTGTGCAAGTGTAGGTATATACTTATATACCTACACTTGCGTTGGAAAAAATAAGTTTGAAGGATGTTTTATAAACATATGATTCAATCGATGAAGATAAAAAATCGGCATAGGTATTATGACATTGCCACAAAATAAATTCTTAACCGCTTCGACATTTAGAAAATATGCAATCTTAGAAGCCGCACTGAGAAGGGCTTAGGTACATATTAGCATTAGAATTTGAGTTGGGGGTGGTGTTGCACTGCAACCCAATGATTTATTGTGCCCCCCTGCATGAGCTATAAGTTGCTGGTCTTTACCCACAACTATAGCTCCCCATCCAGTCTAAGGGCTTTAGAAAACCGCAACAGCCGCAATAGTTTCAAAGGGGATATTTTGCCCTCGTCATTGACATCTTTACCAAAATAACTGGCACGAATAGCTGCAATAGTCATGCAGTTGGAAGCCAGGGTTCCGAATTTCCGTGTTTCACACTGCAAAACCTGAAGTCGCTATTTTGTTTCAAACCTATCCTTGTCATGTGTTCACCAAGGTGCCAGTGCCCTATGAGAAAACCCACAAGTACACGTAGTTTGCTCCTACTTAGCTCTAGCAAAGTCCTTCTTTGCTTATTGAAGTTTCCATGGAATACCTTGGAATGTCGCAGGCCAGGGAGATTTTCCCAGAAGATTGCTCTGAGTTTCTGCCCTCTGTCCTTGAGTTATCTTCATAATGCTGATCGCGCAAAACGGTTCCGGTTCCAGAAACGATGTTGTGGTGGTTTTATTTGCCAATGAATTATTATAGCTTCCTTGTTGCCACGGATTTCAGTGTGCCCTGGTACCCAGCATAGTGCAACTCTGTTCTTTCTGCCTCGATTTTTTAATTTCTGTAAGCATTTCCAGTCTAATTTCGATCTGATGGCGTTAGAACCCAGCGCCATTGTGGCTGCTTGACTTTTGGAGAAGATTGCAACGCTTTGCTTTCGATAGCCTCTATCAACATATTCCAAAAAAGCAAATTTGTGTTTCAAATTAAATGCTGAAGAGCTACATCGACAAAACAAGATGCTGTCGATATATCTCTCTGGAAGTCTTCCGCGAAGTGTCTTGCCTAAAAGTTTTGGATCCTTTGCTATTTTTATTAAGCGACTGTTGTTCGCTCTTTGGAAGTTTTCATTCCAAACTCTTCCCCTTAACGAATATTGAAAGCATCTGTTTTATAATCCGTTAGTTTTTCTAGTTCATCCCTACTTATAAAAGCTTACCAAAAACTTCAAGAGAATCCTGCATCTTTAATACATTGTATGTGCGCCATTTGACTTGCACTTTTCATTGCTGCCAAAAAGATCTTATTGTAAATGCTCTTAGTCCCAATTGATCTACAAACTTCTGACGAACCTGTATAATTATCATGGTGATGTGACATCAATTCTAATTCGTTAAAATATACAGAAAACGTAATTCAAGCAATCTCAGATCGTGATCGACATCAAAGAAATATTAACATTTTTGGACATCCTGGGGATTAAACTCAATAACAACTTGGAGCAAAGAAATTAGATACCGTATTAGCTAACGAAATCTACTAATTTTGAAATCAATGTGGCTGATTTCCACCGTTTAGGATTGGGCAGTGATTCAATTGTCGCAAATCCTAAACGTCCAATTAAGGTTTTGTTTTTATTGGAAGCAGGTGTTACAAGAATTTGGGCAACATATCAAACTTAAATCTAGCTGCACCATTAGTTAGCTTATTTGCTATTTCATTTATATATATTTACACACGAGGTATCCCACTCCAATTTTATCCAGCATGAACGATAATATATTATGGTCGCTTATGTTTGGAGTTAAATAGTTTTTTTATGTTCAACATGTTTATTATTAGTAATAATGTAATCTATTAATGTAGCACTCGTATTAGTAATTCTTGTAGGTTTAGTTACTATTTGATAGAAACTGTTTAGATTTATTATTTCCTTTACCCTGTCAGCATAGTATCCACTTTTTAAGAAATCATAATTGAAATCTCCCATAATCACGTGAGTAGGTACATACAACCACTTATTTCCAGTAGTTCGTCAAGGTATTCATCAGATTTCTCTGTAAATGCTGCATCACTGTGATTACATGCTCAGCTTTCTTAATTTCTGTTTCTATTGTTGTTAACAACAGTACATTTTCTATGTTTATATTCAAATGCCGCTTGTATTTATAAGATTTTACAATACATATCATTGTGCCTCCAGTTCTTATGTTACTTGTGCAGAAACTTACATGGTGGTATCCACCGATGTCTATCTCTAAGCTATGTTAAGCTAATGTTAATTCTTTTTTTCACCATCAATTTTGCATGGTCGAACATCAAATCCACAACGAAGCCCAGCCAGAATTGAACAGTCGTATAAGAAATGGAGACACAAATTTAAGAATTCTGTAGATATAGAAACTGGATTCCTAATATTGTGCCTTCGAATCAACTATGTTCAAAAGTTCTTCTCTTCCCAACCTCGTGTAACAGCTCAGGCCTCTCGACTCATTTGCGGTAGTAGGAAGAATACCATGAGTTGACAAAAGTTAGTTTCTCTAATCTGTGTTTGTCTACTCGCAAGCCAAAATAGCTCATCTTCTCCGCTTTCCAAACTGGGCAATTGGCAAGGAGACATGTGGGAGCTTCTTCTGTGCAACCACAGCTTCTATATTGGGAAGTACAAGTATTGCTAAACCTATGCAGTGCAAGTGCTTGTCCAGTATGCAGTGCCCAGTAAGGATGCCTGTAAGCATCCTTAGCCTTGACCTGCTTAGGGGGACAGCTCCCATACCGATGAATACCAAGGATTTTGCAGTGTCTCATGCCAGTAGGTTCCTTCCAATAGGAGCGGTGTCTGGCCACGATCTAACAAAAGCTTTGGTGCTCCATAGGAACTCCTACACATAGCCCTGATCCTACGATTGGTCCTTCACTGGCTGCTCTGGCTAATTCGCCAACAAATTTGTTTTTTTTT
>SMLS01020559.1:0-12161 GCA_004785975.1 Popillia japonica | reverse complement strand
AAATTAAATTAAAATATTAATTAAATCAAATAAGAAACATTAATGCGGAAATCCTATTTTGGGAAGAAATAAACTAAACCGTATCAGTCAACAGTTACGTCTGCACATTACGTAATCTACAACACTGATGATATTGATACAGTATGCGCTAATATGGTGCAAATATGTCGTCCTTGGGTATTGGTTAGAGACATCTTTAGCAGTTGCTCGTTCAATATTTATTATATCTTTTTAAATGTCATAACAACTGTGTGATCTTAACGTTATATCATGCGCAAACAATACGTATCAGGAGTCTCAGCACAATTTAAAGTACTGGAACATATAAAATAAAATCTGCAGAGGTCACCGTGACGATATTATTAGATATATGAGATTTACCTTGAATTAAGTTCATATTTGGAAGCCGAGATGATATCATCCTCATAATATGATACGTATCTAATTATTTAGTAGTCGTTTAGCGATATGCAGATAAGATGCTAGTTATTACGAAACTGCATTTAATTTTTTTCGTGCCAAAATAAGAGAAGCTCATTTTTAATCGTCAATAATTAGTGCTCGTGAATCTACAAGGAAATTGCGATCAAAATATTTATAAGAGGTTGCATTCCTTTGAAGGTACAATGGAGAGAATCCAGCATTTTAGAGCAAAATTTGCATAAATGTTAGAATTTTGAAATATAACATATTTGTGCTTAATTAACAAAATAATATTTTAAATTTGCAATCATTTAGGTGTAAAATGGGTTAATTCCATTAGATCGAATAAAAAAACAAGAGAAGGTTATTTTTTACGATCGAATAGCATTGGAGATTTTGCTTTAATAAAAATCTAACAAAATTATTTTAAATTAAAGTCTAAATTTTGAAGCCTGCGCCAGAAAATCCAGCATGTTTTAGCAAATTTCCTATATATGTGTTTTTTTTTCTAGGGATGCATCTCGTGAAAAACTCCTGGTCCACGTTCGGGACCATTACCCGCCGAGGAACGTGAACGAGATGTCCGGGAACTCTTCAGCGAGTCAAGACATTGATGAGGCAAGTGTTGGTGGTGGGTTTGCTCGGGGGCAAGCACCATTTCAGTGCGGGCACTGCCATCAGGTATCAAACTGGAAGCATGTTATTCAGGTATACTAACCCAAGCTTGTTAGGGCTCCAATGTACCTGCCTGTTTCGCGATGTTAGATTAGATGTAGTTGATGATTTAATTTTTTTTAAACGAAGAATAATTTAACCTAATATGGTTATCAAATTTGAAAGGCAGGTATGTTTTGCTTATCTTTTTACTAATCGCTGTGGATTTCACTCTTACGACACTTAATTCTTTAATATATCGTATCAGGAATGACAGGATGATTCATAACGGATTAATGTTAAGTTCCAATTAAAACACGTAATAAATTTGGCTGTTTTTAAAGTTATTTCTCGAGTTTCAAGTTACGAATCATTCTGTATATGTTGTACCTAACATTCCGCATTATATCAGCAATCCGATATTAACGTATCCGTCATTTCGCTGTTTGATATTAACTTCCTTCTCCATCATGTCATTGCGAAGTATAATAAATTGCAAATATTACATACATTGTACATGACGCGTAATTGCTGCATAGTGATTGCTTTATAAATCTTGACATTAAAATAACAAACTCTATAATACTATTGTCTCTTAGCTGCTGTACGTAATCTCTACCTTATTTCCCTCTAATATTGTGCATTTTAATCTCTAACAATTGCTTTTGCTACCTACTGAAAAATCATTAAAAAAAATAATAACAACCAGCCAGGAGACCTTGCAAAGCGTTATGCAATAACAGTAAGTTCCAGTGTATTTTTTTTTGTTGTCGCTAGTAATAAGCTAATTAATCAAGAAGGCAAGGAAACGAAAATACAAATGACTTGTTTATTAGCAGCTACCGAATTACACGCTTGTTTTATCTCTTAAGTTTGAGTAATTGTATTTTATTATAACTCGTTTGTTGGTGGTATTACTGTATATCAGGAAAATGCTTGGACGTTTGGGGCAGATTGTGTGTAATGTAGGTTGTCCTAACTTAAAGAATCGTGAACGAAAATACGCTAGTAAAATATCGACGTTTGTGGACTGCCTGCCAGCAGCCTACTTTGTGTAGATTTGATATCGATTACCTACGTTTTTCTCTGTAAATACTTGCATATAATAAATGGTTATGAATTCTTCATAATCAATCTCCAGGTTGTATCGATTCTGACAGGTGCATCTCGCTTTTCCCTGTTAAGCTTATTTAATAGGGGGGAAAATGTGGTGTGCATGTAACGATGTAGGGTAGCCAGAAGGAACAGGATGTATTTACGATACAATGGTAAAAAATTAATTTAAATTAATTTGAATTGAAAGCTGATTTATTATCCACATTGACACGAGATTTTAGGTGGAGGATCTGGAACCAAATTTTGTTTTTAGTCTAAATCTTTGCAACTCTCTTCAGTGTACCTTTCGGCATAGTTTTGCTTGTTAGCCTTCCCAGAAAAAGTCTTCCCAGTCTTCATCAATGTTCTGTTTCGTTGAGCATCTTTTGAATGAAAGAATTCATTGCGGATCCCAGAAAACCGACGCCTTAATCTTGCCAATTGACTCTTGCGCTTTTAGCCGCCTTGGGCGAGGTTCACCAGCTCCTCTCCTCTCACTTGATGACTGTCGTTTGGACTCTGCAGTGATGATTACTGATGGAGCCATGTTTCATTCATAGTCACATAACGCGTTTGTGCCCTATGGTATGAAGTTTCTACTATTATAAATAGGGCAGCTGTACCATCAGTAAATACTCCACGCCAACCCAAGTTGGATAAGCCTCAGTGGCTGGCTTTGAAGACAACTTACTTCAGAAGCAAATGTATCTGGATTTTGAAGCAGTTCATCTGCTTGAAGCCTAATTTTAAACCCACAAAAGCAGAACAAGACAAACAAATTGAACCAGTGTATCAATGCTTTCTAATGTCCAAACTTCTTTTGCATAATCTGTATTCGTAACACCAAAGGCAGCAGTATTTTGTGGTGGAACTACATAATTCCATTTTTGTTCAAATACTACGTTTAGAGATCTCCTTGGATTTGTGATCAACATTCTTTGATATTAGTTTTGATAATAGTACAGCTGATTATATAAATCATCTTCTGGCGTGTTCCTATATATTTATTGGCGTATTGCACAATTATGAGTAAGAAATCATCACAAAATTGTGACGTTTTGACATTGTTTGGTCCTCGATAACATTTTCGTGACATATATCAGTTTTAAATCTTTCGTTTGAATCTAAATCGGAATGCTCCGTCATAATAATTGGGACAGTCTGTTGTCCTGGATTATTGTAGAGGTTTCTTCAGGTAATTTATTCCTCAAGTTAGCGTTTTCCAGAAGTTTCATGAATGAATCTACTCATAGATGTGATTTTTTGAACTAATTTAAGTGTAGCTAAGATAGGTTTTCTGGTAGGCTTTTCGCCCAAAGATTAGGACTGTTAATAGCGATGCCTTTGGAGGATGTGAAGATATGTTACTTCACAGCCTCCAAAAGCTAGTATTTAGAATTTAGGTTTAGGTGTTCTTCCAGGTGGCAGTGCCCTGTGAGAAAGCCCGCAAGGACACTTAGTTTGTTCCTACTTATTGTTAGTTCTATTATGATCTTTGCTTATTGAGGGTTTCCAATAAATAATTTGGAGAGAATGTTCAGTGGTCCTAAGCATTTCCAGACTGCTTGACCGTCGGAGAAAACTGCAATGATTTGCTTCCGATAATTCCTGTCAAAATTCTTAAATTAATTAAAATTAATCTCTGCTTCGAAGACGTTCGGGAAAGTTCCCATTAGCTTCTTCCAAAAGGTAGCCCCAATACGTAATTAGCGACGTTGCTCCACGAAACACTCCATACATTCCTATTGTTGGTGGTACAAGCTTAAATCCCAACAACTTTTTATCCAGAAGTAAGTTGATTACATCTTACAATCATTACAGAAATTCGCGTATTCTTCGTAAAAATCTTTCAGTACAAGCTATAAAGAATTTTGTTCCTGAAGGTGGCGGACACATTAAGTTCCGCCTATTAAGTTGCAAATTTCTAGGAGGATAACATGACATGATTCGATTTGAAAAATAAATTTTTATTTATAAAATTCCCAAGTAAACAACAATATAATTTATTTAATTTAAAAATTGTTTCGATTACAGCGCCACTGCCGCCTGAAACACAGCGGCGATATACGCGTGGTTATCGGCACCAGGAGCGCCTCGGAGAAGATGGAAATCGACGATCAAATCGAGGAACAGGACCACGTCGATCTGCCGCAAACTGGCACATTTAAATGTAAACAGTGCCCGTTCTCCAACAACGACAACGACATCTTCGAACAGCACTTGGAGGGGCATTCCGCCAGCACAGACAGACACCATCAATGCAGTCTGTGTCTATATAACGCTCATCACCGTGACGACTTAATGGAGCACCTAAAGCTTCACGGTATACCGGATCCTGAAGAGTACCTTGGAAGACGCGAGAAAACGTCGTTGGATTTGGAAATTTCCAAGAGATATAAATGCACGGAGTGCCCTTACGTCACTAATAGCAAGTCGCAGTTTTCCTACCATAAGCAGTTCCACAAACCGAAACGGGGGGAATACACATGCAGTACTTGCGGGTACAATGTTAGCAAACGCCATCTATTACATCAGCATCTTAAAGTGCATGGGTTTAACCCGTCGTCGCAGAAGCAGAACGGTGACATCATCGATTTAGAGGAAGCCTCAGATGAAATCGAAGAAATCATCCAATCCGGAAACAGTTCGGTCGATTTGCAATCCTGCCCTGACGTCCCCTTAGTTTGGGTGTCCAAGAATGGGAAATTTAGCAAGATGTATAAATGCAGGTATTGTCCTCACGTGAACTTGCGAAAAATTAACATCCAGGAGCACGAGAAAATGCACGGGACGCGCGAGAAGAATCCGAATTCGGTGAGACTAAACGATACCGAACATAAATGTCCCGATTGCAATTACGTCTGTAACAACGCCGGAGTGCTGTCGTCCCATTCTAAAGTCCATCAAGGTTTATACGGGAAGATCCACGGTATGGTCGATTTGACCAAATCCGACGAAGAACAGATTAGTGAATTGTCGCAATTCGCCGTTTACCACCCGAGTATGGATTGCGTCGGTTTCGAGGAGGAGGACGACGGGGAGTTGTCCGGTGAATTAGCGCAAGAACCGATGGAGGTGTCCAGCGATTCTGTCGTGTATTTCTGCGATAAATGCCCGGCGAGATTTTTAAAGGAGAATGAGTTTTACATCCACTTGAGATTCCACGGAGCTCGCCTAATTTATAAGTGTAATTATTGCAGTTACACAGCGAGGCAGAAACCTCACGTTTTAGCCCATAAAAACGTTCATACCGAGCAGTACCAGGAACGGACGAAATTATTTAAGGAGACTTACTGCTCGCATCCTGATTATCCGCCACCTAGCGTTCATGCGATGAACGACAGCGAAAATGGTACTACTGTGTACGTCGTGAGCGAAGACGATAAGTCATCTTTGTTAGAGGCGGAAGAACCTGACAGCTCGTTCACGCCGAATAAATCAACAAAATCAACGTTCACAGTCCCACTGTCAGGAACCGAATTATTCCAGCAGAAAAATCAAGCGCAACAGAATCAGAGATCATCGGAGATGGCGGAAATTGAACCGACGCCATCTATATCAATGCCAATCGACGATGAGCCGCCGTTCGGCGGCGTAATGCAGGGGAACCCCGATTTTATCTACCCGACATGTATCAAGAACGGTAGGATGAAGGAGAAGCGCTACAAGTGCCATAAATGTCCAAGTGCCTTCGAGAAACGCGATCAATACAAGAATCATCTCACGCTACACGGAGCTAAACAGAAATATAGATGCGAGATCTGCGATTATTCCGTTAAATATTACGCTAATTACACCCAACACTTAAAGAAGCATAAAAACAGTTCGGACGCGCTGGCCGCCGCTAAAAGATTACCGGAAGTCGTCGAAAATCTAGCCAAATTCGACGAAGATGAAGAGGAGAACGACGAGGATGCGGGGAATTCCCCGAAGCGGCCTAATGCGATCGCGGAAAGGCGTTCTAGCGGGAATAGCGTTAAAGACGGTGATGACAAGAAGCTATTTCATTGTTCGATTTGTCCGTATACGAATCATCGGAAGGACGCCGTCGATAATCACCAGAAGAGGCACAGATCGATCTCCGGATCGTCTAGTACTTATACCTGCGAGCACTGCGATTATACCGTGCCACAATCGCACTTTTTACGCGACCATTGTAAATTACACTTCGCCCAAAGTAAAGTTACACAACCGGAAGGTTATATGATATGTGATAATATAAAATTGACCTCGAAAAGGGTGGATAACGATGAGAAATCATCGGAGGACGATGTTAAATCCGAGGAGAATGTCATTTTTGAGGATCGGGGTGGCGATGATGAAAACCGTTTCGATCCGCCGCTGAAGGAGGAGGTCTTGGAACAGCTAACCGGTGGATCGGATGAGAGAATCGTTGTGAACCCCCTAACCGGTGAGCAATCCGATAGAATGAAAGCCAGTACACCACCTCAATTGTCAGGTATTGACCTGAGTATAGTCAATAGAGAAGATAACATAGATAGTCATATATCTAGTGATACTTAGTGATTTTTATAAAAATATATTATTAAAAAAAAAAATAGGTTTAATATGAGAGGAAATTATGTTTAGTAAAAGGTACCTATATAATTTTAAATGTGGAATTATTTAGGTTTATTTTCATTCTTAAAAAGATATGTAGTTGAGATTGAGGAAAAAACGAGGTTTGAATGTAATATTATTATCACCCTACTGTTATTATTATTAATAATTAATAATATAATATCCTTATTAAACAATGTGAAAGAGAAATAATAATAATATTGAAAGTAACCAATGTACAAACTGTGTTATTAACTTTGCCTTGTTGTCATAAAAGTATTTTTACAAAGTATTTTCACATTAAACGTTAAGAATTAGTATTAAAAAAAGATAAAAGAATTTTAAAAAATAGAAAAAAATATCACACACGGAGAAAAATATGGAATATACATAATATAATAGAAAGATTTTAATTTAGTATTTGTTTGTATAAGTTGTGGGTCAAGAAGTAAATTATGCCAAAGCATTTAATGCCAAAATTTGCCATAATATGTTTTGTTGTATTTTTTTTGTTTAATATTATTAAAAATATTTCTAAAATATGTTTGTTGTTTTATTAATTACCCTAAAAATGCTTTCCCCGTGCCCTTGCATGTGTACGACTTTTCGGCATTTAATTCTGCTCTATCTGTATACATTTTTATTTTGGAGATAATTAAAACTTATTGGAGAACGCTGTCTTACATTTAATAGACTAAATTCTGTGGCAATACTAATAAAATACACATAGAAACTATTTTTTTTCACTTGATTCGTGGTTGATTCCAACTGCTAGATGGTACACTTTTGCACTAATTACTATTTGCTCTAAAATATGTTCCTTCGTAAGTTTCAATTATTTATTGCTCCAAATCTTCCATTATCATCAAACAATTTTATAAAAATCTGTTGTACTTATGTATATATATTTTTTAAATATCACATGAGATAATTAAAGATATAAAATTACTTAAATTAATAAAATTAACTATAACCTCCTACTAGTGACATCTATACGAATCAATCACAACTAATTCGGTGAATCAGCAGAAACATAACCTCAAACAACAAATTCAAAATTTCACAACATTTCAAATTATTATAAACAATCTTTAACTTGGTGTCACGTTGTGAATGCACATCCTATATAAAAAAATTAGAAAAGGCAACGAAATTAACTTAGAAGTATGGGTAAATATTGTCGAATCTGCGCTCAAACGTATGCAATTTTAGAACCTATTTTAAACAACGAAGAATTGATAGAAAAAATTTACACAGTCCTTCAAATCTCTATATTAGACTGCGACGATCTTCCCACCAAAATATGTAATTCCTGTAAAGAAATCGTTCTATGCATGGCTGAGTTTCATGATCACGTTAGGAAGACCCAAATGGAATATATTACCCCAAACAACAATAAATCTAAATATGGTGATGTTGATCGAGAAATTGGGCAGTGTCGCTTGTGTAAATGCATTTACCAAGATTGCTCAGATTTAACAAATGATCGAAATACTGTTACAATAATAGCTAAGTTGTTTAAAATTACGTTGACTGAGCAAAATTTACCGACAATTATATGTAAACCATGCAAAGATGCTGTTAATTATAATTGGAATTTATATGTTAACGTTAGAGAGAAACAAATTATTTTATTTAATAAACTTAACGAAGATGCTGAAAACGAAGAAGAAGATGAAGAGGATGACTTAAATATCCATTTAACCTCTAGAGCTTTGGCTGGAGTATTGCATAATAATGATGTTGCTGAAGATTCAAATTCCGAGGTAATTTTTATGAAATTAATCGATAATACTATTAAACAATTTTTATTTTAGGACGATTTTATAAAAAAAATATTTATAAAGGATATTGATGAATGCAATTCCAAGATTAGTGTTCAAAAGGGAGTATTTTGTGATGATTGTGGAAAAAATCCCTATAACAATGATGAATTAAACCAATTTAAAGACACACGAAGAATTGAAATAGGTTTTGGAGGTACAATAGTGTGGCAAGCAATGAAAAGTATTTAGAATTATTTTGCACTTCTGATAATATTGTGATATGCTGTATGTTGTACCTAAGTGTCTTAAATTTATAAAAAAACCAAAAGAATGTATGTTTTGTTTAAATTTATTTTGTATAATTTTGTTGGCTTTTTTCCTAGTTTTCTTGTCTAATTAATTACTTTATAACTGCAATTGCTACGTTTAACAATATATTAAAAAATCACATGAAAAAATGGTAATTTATTAACGTTTTTCAATCAAAATTTTATTTGAAAATTTCTATTTTAATTTCCCGCCTAAAATTAAATTCTGAAAATAATACACTAACGTGCAAACTTTCTAAACAAGTGAATCTTATTGGATGTTTAGTCAGTTTTGTTTTGAAGCCTACATACAGTATGGCTCTTTGCACTGTGAGGTTGACCTGGCAATCAATAATATCCGCTGGGAGCATGGCAATCCCAACAAACCTCCTCCTGACCCGAAATGACGCCAAATTCGAATTGTACATTAATTTCATACGATAGTGTATACAAAGATACAGCGTTGCCAGATAGTCTAAAACTTTATTACCCAGTAAAAATACATCTTTTCTGATAATTTTTTAATAACAAATTAGATGACGTATCAAATTTGAGGTAATAGTTTTATAGAAATTATTCATAAAGAATTAACTTTACCCGGAGCAACTGACAGAATACTCCGAACGAATTTGACAACATTGCAAACATAACCTAAATCATGCCTAGCTGTCAAATAACAATTACATTAAATAGGGGAAAAATTTATAAAAGAACATCCTTTAGAGGTGCATAATGAAAAGAGTTTGCAGGGTTTGTAGTCAGAATTGTGCAGTTTTAGTGCAAGTTTTAGAAAGCGAAAATTTAATTAGACAACTTAATAGAGTCCTTCATATCTCTGTATTAAAAAATGATGATCTTCCCACATGGATATGTAATTCCTGTAAAGAAATTGTCGAATGCATGTATGAGTTTCATGCTCATGTTTTTAGTACGCAGAGTTACTATGCTGCGTCAAGCACGGATATTGCTACCAAAGTACAGAATCGTGACTGGACACCGTGTCGGTTGTGCAGGTGCAGTTACGATGATTTTACAGACCTAACAGATGATAACGATACTCTAGTGACATTATCGAAACTTTTTAACATCACTTTAACCGAAACTAATTTACCTACAATTATTTGTAAACCATGTAAAGATACAGTTGTTTATAATTGGACCTTGTATGTTAACGCTAAAAAGAATCAAGTCATATTATTCGATAAACTCAATGAAGTGGACGAAGATGATGACGATGATGATGATGATGCTGGATTAAAGATAATCCTCGATAAATTAATGAAAGGGTTAACTAGTGCAGAGAAACAGAGTATTTTACAGAAAGCAAGGGTGAATATGCTACTAATTTAATAGTTTTTTCTTTTTAATTTATAAACTTGCATCGTAGGAGCAATATAAATGTGATATTCCTGTAGATACTTCTGAGGATGATGAAATGACGGATGAGAACAGTTCTGAAGAAACAGAGAGTGCTATGGAGGGTGAAGAAGAAGAGGAAGAAAATAATGAGGATTACTCAGAAACGCAACAGTGTGACAAAAATGATAATGACAACGCATTAGGTCTAGATTCTGAGCAGAAGGTGTTTAATTGTAAAGAATGTAAGAGGGTGTTCCTTTATAAAAAGGAATATGAAGCTCATGTGGCAGAATACAATACTAAGTAAGTATATTGTTTTATTATGTTAAGTTTAAGGAACGTATACATTTTTCTTAATGTATTATAGGGCCCGCACCTTTTATTGTATATGCTGTAGAAAAGTGTGGGTAAATGCTAAAGCAGGGAAAAATCATGAAGCACAAAATTTTAAACAAATTTTGAAACAACAGCAGTGCGAGAATTGCTTGAAAATTTTCAACAATCCCCAAGCTAACTTATTACATAAATCCCTGTACGGGAAATATCACTTATTTAAGTGTCGTAGATGTTTTCAGAGTTTTGTGGATGAAGAGGATTATAACGTCCATCAAAATGCGCACACGATTAATTTTAACCGCAGTTGTCGGATCTGTAAGCAAGATTTTACCGCTCTAGCTGAAATGGTAAATCACGAAATGACCCATAGGAGACACCTTTCCCCGATGAAAAAGGAAAGTTATCAATGTGTTGTTTGTGGAACTACTTCTTTGGATAAATCAGAAATGAAAAGCCATTTAAAAACTCATACTTTCCATGAGGATGTTGAGTCACTTAAAATTTTACCATCGATGATTGAACAATCGATAGTTTTTTGTTAAGTTTGCTTAATGAAACCTATTAATTGAGTTTATTACATTCTAATTTGCCGTATTTTATTCTTAATTATCATATTTGGTTTGGTTGTTTAAACCATAAGTGGTAGGTACTGAAATAACTGTAGGTTCATCAAATTTTTAATTAAACAAACAATTATATTCTTGCAAATTTGTACTTGTACAGTCTGTTTATGAGTTTACAATTACACTGATCGATAAACATATGAGACTGTTTACTTTTGATCCCTATGCGAATATTTCAGTGATTGTTTACTTCAAATATGGGGCCAAAAGCAGATAAGAAAGAAGAGAAGAAAAAGATTACAATAGAAATAAAGAAACAGTGGTAAGGAATAGGAAATCCAACACGGTGCGAAAGCCAGGGAAAGGTGACGTATGTGGCCTTAATATCTTGACTAGGTATTGTGTGGGATTAGAGCTGAGTAATTTGAATTTTTGCCTATAGTTTTTAGTCCACGACTGTATATAAACAGTGAAACCATTAAAATTTGAGTACATACTTAATTTCATAATTAATGAGGTTTCATATTTCGTAATCAGATAATTATCGTAACAAGCAAGACTGCATTATTATAACAATAATAATGTGAAGGTAATTAGTGTTTATCATTCTCGGTATAAACACTTAATCCTAATCAAAACATGTTCATACATAAATAATTTAACATGACAGGGAAGCGTGTAATTTTCAAATTCGCGGTTATTTGGGTCGAACGCACCTGAACGAGGCTGCGCTATCGTAACTGAACGCATTGCTGTGCTGGACCAATAGCTGTAGCCCACGAAATTCAGTTGCCGTAGCCACAGTTAAATTGCTGAATATACCATGATTTTATCTAATCTTTAGAAATGTTCGTATCAATTTAAAGTGCGTATTTGAAACGTAGAAATGTTTAATCCGGTACAAACGTTGCACGAAATGTTAGGAAATAGGAGTTTACGGACTAAACTGACCCCGTGTTTAGTGCTGTTAATTTTAGAAGTACTCTTTGACGGTAAGTAACACCGACCTAACCTAAAATATTGACGTCTATTTTTAAGCCGAATAATATTTTATTATTGTATTAAACAGTTGCGGACAGCGTTTCACAAGCAGAAGT
>SMLS01020539.1:0-40551 GCA_004785975.1 Popillia japonica | reverse complement strand
AAACAAACAATCATTAAAATCATATCTGTACTCTGTCTTTTTTTAAGAAGCCCAAATGATGTATTACAATCAAATCAAGTACTTGTTATTTACACTTCGATATTTAATTAAATTTCATTTAGACAATGCATTTGTAAAAAATGAGTACACAATAATGTAGTATGTATTTCAATATTTGCATTATATTGGTAGTACATCAAATATGTTAACATAACATTTGTATTTTAGAAATTTAAAATTGATGTTATATACTACAATAAATTACAATAGAAAGAAGCACTAGCTGGTCCACCACACTACATATCGACAAAAACTTGTGTAACGTAATTTTTCAATAATGATGTTATATTTTAGATACATAGTTCTATAGTTCTTCGGCAGAAGCACTATCACTGTCGATATTAAAATCACTGTCGCTATGGTGTCACCATTTCCAACCGACATAATAAATGGCCTCACTACATCATCTATTAAGTCATTTAACTTGCACATCTTGCCTCCTTCTTTAGGCCTGTTCGTTTGCGTTGCTGGAACTGCTCAATATCACTTTTGTCAATATCCGTATGTTCGTTTGAAATTTAGCTGCTGACAGGTGCTTTCGACACTCGTTCGTTTGCATTCAGCAAATTGCTGTATGTCAGAAATAGCAAGCTATACTTGCTTAAGCTCCAAGTGTCGAGCAATAATAGCAGATCATAACGCTCACGTGTTATACGCAAACGCAAGAGTGTAATACAGTTTTTGATTGGTTTTTGAGGTTATTGTGTTGTTTACGTGAAAGCTTTAACTTCTGTTCGGTAGGCTCGGTATTTTAGCAGTCGATTGCAATCAGATTTATCCGCTCAAACTGATCTATTTGCTGTTTCTAATCTGCTACACTTGCTATTTTTAACAAAACTTACCAAAGTTAGCAATTCAAACGAACAGGCCTTTTAATGACATGTTTTACACATTTTGTCCACGTTTCTGAGGTGCATTTGGATTTGCGGTTAACAAAAGTTCTTTCACTTCGGCTAATTTAAAGATTTTATTTTTGCAGCTACATTTTTTATTTGTGCCCAAACTAATGCAATAGAATTAAATTCACAATGGTACGGTAGAAATCTAAGTACAATTCTGTTACTATCTTTTGCCATTTCGCCCACTACGTATACATTGTAATGTTCGTTGTGATGATTTATTATTTCCAACAACTCTAATTGCACCATTGAGGGATCAAACAGTATTTGTTTTTGAAGTTGCATTTCTGCTTTTCGTATTAAAGTTGTTGGTATTTTTTCCCTTTTTCTGCTATGGTAAGAGGCATGATCCATTACAATAACACTATTGTCATGTAATTTCTTTAAAATATTATTGAACCACTCCTCAAAAGCATTGCATTCATTTCATCGTAGTAATTGACTGTTTTTCTTCCTTCAAATAGTAGTAACCCATTGTCAACAAAAGCAGTTTTAGAACCAATATGTAAAATAATTAAGCGTCTTCCTTTACCAGGAGAATTTGAGACCAGTAGTTACACCATTTATATGCGTGTTGTAACATCAACACAAAATAATGTCATCACATTCGAGCAGTAAACTTTTGCGATTACGTCTTAAATATCTGTAAATACATACTTGTAGTATATAAAACACCTAAATAAATAACACCCAAGCTTACTTAAAATTAAGCATCTTCATTAATTTATACAAGGTTGAACGACTCATTGGTGGTACCTATAGTTTGATCTTCTCTTAGTTGCTTTATTGTAGTTCTCAATCGTAAAAAAAGTCACGTATGATTCTTCTTATCATGTACTACTAAGTAATAGTATCGTCAAATGTATATAGCAACAACATTCTTCCAACTCGAACACTCGAAAATATGTGTATATTTTTATTTAACCATAAAAATTACACATATTTATGAGTATTTATGTATATTAATGTTTGAAATTTGCACTGTTATGGGTGTTTTCTTTATTGCGGCATTACTACCAATAATTTTCGTGTACATGTTCGGTATAACTTGCTTTTCCTGTACAAACAAATGTCCGCGTCCCAAAGTACCACCTTGTCTTGGAGGCGATTTTGATAGTCCACTTGTACTAGGCTGTAGATCCATTTTAAGTAAATAGTTAAAAAAACTGATTTTCTTGTTTAAACGTAGTAAAAACATAAAACGTAATAGAAAAATATTTAACGAAATATTTACTCAATCAGCCGTGTCTACAATATGGCATCGCTAAAATATCGAATTTTGGAAGTGTAAGCGTGCCTGGCAAAAAACCAATCGTAAGCCTATAGTTTGCCGGGCCATATTCAATTCACTCGCCTTATTAAAAAACAGAGTAGGTATAGTAACATTTTACTAGATTATTAGAGGTTTGATAAAGAGAACTGTCTCTCTTCATTGCGAGCAAGTACATAATTTTTTGTGTTCCAATTAATTTCCAAGCTTCTGAAAAAGCTTAGAATATTTTTAGGCGATATAGCTCTGACTAACCGGTTCTAAGCACACCTATTCCAATTGCACATAAGGTATTCCTCCGTTTTAATTGCTCAGAACAAACCACCTTACTTAAGGAGCGATCTACAAAAAATTCTTATAACGTAGACCATGAACGAGTGAGATACCAGTTACGTCTGATCCTAGAGAATTTATACTAACCTCCAAAGTACCTGAAAGTACCTTTGCGTTATTATCTTTGTCTTATTTAATAATAGTATTTGTATTAACTTTTATCAGAAACGGTATCTCGTTGAGATTTATTTTAGAAATAATAATAGTAATAATAATAACTTTTAATTGTCAATTAACAGACCAATTACAGGACAAAATTAAAATAAAGCAAATACGTGAAGTAATACATATAAAAAATAATAATCAGATACTAGAAAATATACAAAATAACTGTTCTGAAAAAATGGCAATATCAAAAATTTTCTCTCCGAACAAAAAGAGAAGTAACCTGATACAACCACAGTATCAAAAATAGTACATCAAGCAAGAAATACAACTAGAAGAAAAAAGGGCATGTTACGTAGCAAATGAATATATCAGATTGCAAACGAAGGATGGATCAATGTTACTTCTGCATGAATGTGTACACTTTGTGTCAACACCTGTTATCAAATAAAAGTATCCACGCAAATACTGAACCATGAAATTTATGCGGAAACAAATAAGAATATGATATGTACAGGAAATGCACAAACTAATACAATTAGCCTGCAGAAATTGCGTCAATACGTCTCTGGGTTATGCCCAATAACATATTTTAGTAAATATTACAATATATAGTACAACAAAAGTATAATTTTTATAATTAATAACCATTTTAGAACAACATTATTGTATCGCAAAGCCTTAATCCATTAATTTTACTACTAACAAAATACGATTCTGTTGGCTCTATTACAATTGCATTACGTAGTTTGAGTAACATACAGTTAAATATTTTCTTACTAAGAGCTACAAATTATTCATACCTTAACTATGCAATTAGAGACCGTAATTAGAAACGTTACAGAAGAGAATTGTTCTTCACAAATGAAGAAATTAGATTTGAATTAGCAGAACCATTTGGCACTTTCTTATATTAATGGCAATTCAGTAGTTTCTATATATAGCGACTATATGTGTTTGTCTGCCTTATTTAATATTGTGCAAGCAAAATGGCTGTGAAAATTGGATTTATAGTCGTGGTGAGTATTTTTAACATTTTTAATGTAAACATTTTCAATAGTGTTTGTTTGTTGTTTTTATAGGTTCTCATCTTATGTGTAAGACTTACAATATCGCAAAATGAAAATGATAAAGGTATAGACTTTAAAACGATCTTATCCTTACTTAATGCTGGTGAAGCTACCGCTCCAGAGGAAAATAATTTCGCACAACCTGAAGAACATGACGAAAATGAAGAAAATGAAACTGAAGAAGAGGGTTCTGGAGAATTACAAGTAACGTCGGTCTTAGATGCATTTCGACCAAGCAAATTGTTACGTCCACAACTGGAAATATTAAGGCTAGTAGAATCGTTCCTGCGCTTAAAAGGTCAAATGTCATCTAGAGTTCATGCTCTAATATACGATAATTTTGATATTTTTAAAAGTCTGTATAAAGTGCTAGTGTATAAATTATCTAGATTACATGGATTTTCTCTGCAAGGTATAAGAATTATTAGACGAATAATAGAATTTGCATTAGATTTAGTCGGACAGTGGAACATTAAGACTGAACGATAGTGTATGTTTCTAACAATAAGAATAATATTGTAGAACAAATTAGCGACAGTGATTAGTTGTTGTAAATATAATATTAAATAAATTATTAAATCAGTTTCTATATGTATAATTGATGTAACGTTAAGTATTTTGTTGGAACATTATACGAAAATAATAAATGATAATTTTTTTGTACATGTTTAGTATAGCTTGCTTTTCCTGTACAGACAAATGTCCACACCCCAAAGTAAACGCTTTCTTGGAGGCGATATTGATAATACATTTGTACTAGGCTGTGGATTCATTTTTACAAGCAAATAGTTTAAAAAAAAACTGATTTTCTTGTTTAAACATAGAAAAAATATAAAAAGATAGAAAAATATTTAACGAAATATTTACTCAATCAGCTGTGTCTACAATATGGCGTCGCTAAAATACCGAATTTTGGCAGTGTAAAAGTGCCCGGCAAAAATGGCGGGCCATTTTCAAGTTACTGCCCTTATTAAAAAAACAGAGTACGTATAGTACAATTTAACTAGATTATTAGAGAGGTTGATCAAGACTTAACTGTCTCTCTTCATTACGAGCAATGACAAAATGAGATGACAAATCAAACCACCTTACCTAAGGAGCGATCTACAAAAAAATCGTATAGCGTATACCATAGCAGCATATTCCTCTGTCAAAGCTGTAAAATAAATATCCTACATTATACCGAAATTGAATATGTCGACATTCAAATAAAGCTCTAAAATTCCACCCTATTCAATAAAAACCGAAGTAATAAAACGAAGACAGCGCTTAAAACGCAGATCGAAGTATAATATTGCTTTCAAATGAATGCATTTACATATAGCCCATAAATAGTTTAAACACTGGTACTAAAGATATATTGTATACTAACATATTTGAACCCCTAACATTGTAAAATTGTAACAATGATGTGGAACATTTTTTTACTAGAATTACTTCTTCTAACTTATTTAATTATTATTTAAATATAGACTTATCTTGACATTTTATATAAAAATTATTATTCTACATATGTTGTACGTGTTACTAGTAATACTATTAATAGTTGCACCTATGGTTGCACATAAGGAAGTAGTTAAAACAATGTCATAAATTAAAGCTTTATTGCTTTCTGTGATGGAATCATATTTTATTTATTTTATAACTTGTACCCAAAAATCTTTATTTAGTTACTTTCGAATGTATGTATGTATGTACATAAAATCTGGTGAAAGTCACTGATGTGTTTTAGTACTGACTCATCCATCTGCGGCATATGACTATCTGGTTAAAACAAAACTTCTCTCAAATAAATTGGGACACTGAAGTGAATAACGACGGATTAAGGGATTAGTAACAGAAATGCATATATAACTACGGGGAATAGTTATAAATGTAGAGTGTAGCTATTATTATTAATGTAATTTATACATACCTATAAAACTTAAATTTTATGTACAAAGTGCCCGTTTGTCAAGCGCGAGCATTTGAGAGAGAAAAAATATGCTGCCGAAAAACTTTAAAAATTTTCACCACCATAGTACCATCTTCTCTAAGCTTACAAAACGAACCAAAATCGCCTAAATTTCGATGAAGTAACGGAAAATAGGTTCGAGCTAGTTGTTGCATTTCTGGATAACACTGTAGATATATTTCTGAAGTAACATGTAAGTACATTTCGATGTGAAGCATAGCAAATTTCTAACATATCTCGTGTTTCTTCACTTGAAAATGGCATTTTGTCGAAAAAGTTTTGCAAATTTAATAAAAGTGACAACAAGCAAAACTTAATCGAACTGTCACAAATGCAATTTTTAAACACATGGATATTGTTTCTGCAGCTTTCTTCTCAAAAACGAGGTTTAGGTTATTTTGATAAAGTTGTGAAACTGGACCATATCGTATGATACATCGTCGTAATCAAAAAAAGGAGCTTTATTCAACAATGTAAAAATCCAATGTGGTGCCCATAAGAAAAACAAGATTGACTACCGTAAGTTTCAAAACTAGAATGCATTGGAAAAATGGATGGCACATTTGGTTTCCTTGTAAAAGGTATCTTAATAATGTCTGAATTAGAAACGTCAACGTTTATCGGCTTTCGATATACAACGTAAAAATGAAAGTTCAAAATATCCCTTTTTTCCAAAAATCTCAGCAATCCATGAAAATTTTTTAAATTTCTCGGCAGCATATTTTTTCTCTCCCAAATGCATAATTTTGCCCTAATTTAACCGATCTCCTGTCTCTAATAATAGCCGAGTTCTCCATCCTTGCGCTCGAAAAACGGGCACCCGGTATAGTTTGTTCAAAAGGAAATGGTAACTTGTATAATTAATAATCACATGGATAATAGGATTTTGTCATCTTTGGTCGTCGTAGCAACAAACTTATTTACAAACAAGTACACACCTACATGTAGGTATACGTGTAATAACGTTGTGTGTGTGTCATATTGCACTGCTTTTTTACTTGTTGCAAGAAGATTTATTTGTATAAAAGAATACCTGTGTCTCTGAAAACTCGCATTGGACTCGTTTAATGCTATTATCAATGCGAACGAAGTTTTATCGCAAGCTTAAAATGATTTCGTATGTAAGTACATTAAATGGTTTAAAAGCTGGCCCATGTTGTTTGAGTGCTTGTCAAAAACTCATAGCTTTTGAAGCAACTGGTTCTGTGAAGGGTGGAAAGAAATCGGGGAGACCTTCTTGTTATCACTCATCACTGATATTGTAGTTGCGAAAGTTTTACAAGAAACGCAAGACTTAGCACATGAAAACAAATATGGAACAAACAATTTACATATGTATATCTTATCTTTTCTTATCTTATTACCTACCAACTGGCACCAGACTAACCTTAGATTGATATTTACAAACATTCAATAGGGTTACCTGCATAATTAAACAGGACCAATCGTCAAATCTAAATGACCAACCGCATCAACCTAACCCCGTTTGCGAGACGAGACTATACAGAGTGATTTAGTTTTGATCCTCACCATTGCGATCTCGCTTATTATTGAAGATAGATCATAGGTTTAAATTTGGCGAAGTTTCTAAATTTTGTGGATATTATGATCCCGAAAAGAAAGTAGACTTACAACAAATGACGTTCGAGTTATTTAAAGAAAACTGAAAAATCTTGTTTTCTGATTTTGCTTGTAGCACTTATATTGGGTCTTGCAGAGAAAAATTAAAGACACATTCTCAAGGCCACTTTTGCTCCTTTATCTAATGGTGTATTTAAAATTTTTATACGACGCTTCGTTTTCTTTAGATCATCAACAACTTTGATATTTTTATTGGCGCCATATTGGATTTTGACGCAATTAGAAAGATTTTCTTTTTCTGATTTCAACCATGTATCATATGTTGAAATTAAAATTTGATATAGTGTGTTAATTGACGAAGAATCTGATTTGAGATTAAATAAGGTTTTAAAATTGAATATCGCGTAAATGAAAATCGATGTTAAATAAGATAGCCATGGAATTACAAACTGTCAATTATCGTTGCGTTAGTAACGCAGAAATGGCGTTCACCAACGGAGAGAAACGAGATAATGTTATGTATTTTTTGTTAAGCAAATCGAAATACAACAATAGCGAGTACAATTATTTAGAATTGTAACGACTCCAAACATGTCATACCAGTTTTCTATATCTTGACAGAAATTTAGTCGAATATGGATCGTGGAGAACTGCGTCGAAATAAGCTGAAACCCTATAAGGTCCATATTAGTCAAAGTTTACTACCTGGTGATAACTTAAGACAAATGGAATATTGTAATTGGTTACTGGGAAAACTAGAAAACTACGAAGATATTTTTGAATACAATCTTCTGGTCAGATTAATCAAAATTTACTTACTAATCGGCTAGTAGCGCGGTGCTTAGTGTGCTCGCTTCCTAGTTCGGCGGTACTGGCTTCGAACCTCGGTATGTTCCTTCTGAATTTGGTTTTCTGTAATTTTCCAGATTCGATGGCAAATGCTGAAAGACAACATCTTAAGGTGGTCTACAACCGCAGGCATAATAATAACTCATGGCCAGCCAATGGCCCCTGTAATTGGCCCAAGCTGTTGGGGATGTGAAGGCGCGAATTATTATTATTATTATGGTGGAATGTTTCATCGAAATACATCAGGATAAAATTCCAAATATCTTGTACTCGCTATTGTTGTATTTTAGTTCGATGACAAAAAAATACATAACATATCTTGATTCTCTTTGTCTCTCTTCTCACGCCATTTTTCCGTTACTAATGCAAGTTCAGTTCAAAATTCCATGGCTACCTTATTTAATATCGATTCTCATTTTCGCGATACTCAATTTTAAACGATTGGTAGTTCGAAATTTGATGGCTAGGTATATACTTACTTTATTTAATCTCAAATTAGATTCTTTGTCAATTAACACACTATATCAAATTTTGTTTTCAACATATGACACATGGTTGAAATTAGAAAAAGAAAATCTCTCTAGCTGTGTCAACATCCAATATGGCGCCCTTAAGAAATAACAAAGAGATAGAGGAGTAAAAGTGGCCTTGAGAATATGTCTTTAGTTTTTCTCTGCAAGACCAAATAAAAGTGCTACAAGAAAAATAAGAAAATGAGATTTTTCTAACACGTCATTTGTTCCAAGTCTATTTTCTATTCGCGTTCATAATAACCCCAAAATTTTGCAACTTTACCTAATTTAAACCTATCGTCTATCTGTAATAATAAGCGAGATCGCAAAGGTGAGGATGAAAAATGAATCATCGTGTATACACATACTGTATATACATATGCATTTCCATTGATAAAATTGCATGAAAGATTGGCTTAAAGCTAAAAGGTTTGGAATAAGTGCTGTCAAAATACGACTCATTGCTATTATTTTCTTGATTTGTCATTATTATTATGAATAAATAATATTTATAATAGGTATTAGTGGTTCTCCCATTACAATATACATATTTGGTCATAAATCTTCGAAAATCTTTACTAATTACATTAATGTTACTTTCAGAACAATTTTTATGGTATATTTTCTTAAAATTATATTGAATTCAGTAGGTCATTTCAGCTATTTAGAATGATAAAAATTGTTCACAATAAACGAGGACTTAATTTGTACTCTCTTACGTTTTCGGAAGCCTAATTTGAACGGTATAGTTATCTTAAACCGCAGAATTTCCGCAAATAAATGTTCAAGAGAATTTTGTTTAAATTTATGTCCTCTCAAGTCGGAAGTGCAGATAGCCGTGCAACCGGTCTCGACTGTCAGACATCGTTCGCTTGGTTTGACTACATAAACAATTACATACACACGCGTACATCTACGAAAAGTACAGTTATGCTGCTACTACAGCACGCATTTTAGCGTTAAGCTAAAGTGATTGTCTAAAATTCGCAACTCCCAACGGGCTAAAACAGTCATTCCTCCTGCTTTAATTATCGGCAGTTCCACGTTTGTTAGACCTATTGTTTGAAATTAAGTCTAGATCCTGTTCACGCTTTGGATCCGGTTACATACTTATATTAATTGGCTGCCTATCTTTTGCACAATTCACATAGCATGTCGTGAACCTGTTTCCTAACACATTCGACTACTATTAAAAGAAAGCATTGGTTAAAACGCAATAGAGAATGTACATATTATGGGTATTAATCAAAAGAATATATATAAGTTTAGTAAAACAAAGTAAACCATAGGTACATATGTATGTATATGAATGTTGTTGAATGACTGCTTATTTGTATCTATTGCTAATTTATTATATACATACATACATACATACATACATACAAGAAATACATGTGCACATAATGTGAAAGTAAAAGAAGGCTTTCTACACCATTCAATAAATTTATATTAAATCCCAATTAATTTATATTAATTTAAGAGTAATAACTGTCCACCGTTTCAGAAAGCTCATATTCTAACATTAATGCCAACTGTGAAGAGTCTACTAGTTGAGCGTTCATTTTCACGATCATTGTTTACTGCGTGTGTTTCAGGTGTGATCGAGTGGATAATTTTTTATTTAAAGTTTCGTTGATCATGCTTCCTCTAAAAGTTTTTTATCGCTGCTAAGTAGATAATTTGACACACGGGAGCTCGGTCCTTTGCACATACGATGAACTGAACCACATATCCTTTAAAAAACAGGAAGAAGTTCAGTAAACAAGCCAAATACACAACCAGAACTAGATTTTTTCGGAAAGCTATGCAGTTGTTTCTATTAAGAACTTAAAGAAAAAACAGTAACTTAAATTGAATCTCTCAAAAAAAATCTATCCACTCTAAAGCCAGCTAAAATTTGTGACGCGAGACATTGCGAATATTTTGATTTGATTTGATTTGAGCACAGGATGCGGATCAGGATTTTGCATCATCCTCTTAACACCACGCCCTATTGCGTATTGCATTATCCGTGCCCAGTGAATTTCTTTACATAAACGGGTTAGTCCCCTTTACTAGGATTAATAGCCTGTAGGCTAAATCTTTTTCGGCAGACCTGTTAGTTGTTTAGTTCGTTCCACAAAAGTCTCCGTTGTACCAATGCAGCGCATTCAAATACAATGTGGTAGTTTGTTTCCTCCCCCTCATTGCATATTCAGCAGATAGATTCGTCTTTAAAGATAACAAATTCTATGCTGATATTCCCTTAGACAGCCGTGTCCTGTTAGCAGACTCGTCATTGTTTTACTCGGTTAAGAGCCAGCACATCCGCTGCTAATTGCTGGGATGGCTGCCCCATCAACCGTGTGCTGTGTAATTGCCCTTCAACGTTGTACCAGTGGACCTGGTGTTCTTTTGTAATCCACTCAGCTATTGCACCACGTATTGCAGTCTTAGTTATTGCCAGTCCCAGTTCTGGTACACTGAATTGAGTCGCAGAGCCTCCTTTTGCCACCTTGTTCTCTACTTTATTGCCTGGTTCGCCCTACCAAAGTAACTTTGTTGTGTTTTGCAGGCAGTTCCAAGCTAGCTTTGAGGTTATCTTATAAGCTGCTAGAGTACTTAGGGTCGCCTGACTGTCCGATATGATAGGATATGAATCAGGTGACCATTTGATTGTTTTTCCAATGACCTTGGGACACATATCTCTATTGCTAGAATTTCCGTTTGCTGCGCGCTGATATATAGCCCTAATATTATATATTCTTCATGACTCAAGGTTTCACCATATATACCTGCCCCAGAACCTGCTGTTCTCTTTGACCCATCTGCGTACCAAAACTGGGTTCGGATTCCAGATTTCTGTTTTACTCTCTACTCATCCGAATCTAGAACAACCTTGAAGTGTTTATCAAAGGAGAGTTTGTGAATCATTGCATCACAGCCCATTTCAAAGATAGGGTTTGTAAGCGCAGTGGTTATTCTGGCATGCCCCGAAGTATTCTGGGTTCTCCAGTTTCCACCACATTTCAGTGTATGTTCTTGACTCTCTCCTTATATACATAAATGTCCAAGGAAAGCAGGTTTAGCATAATCTCCATATAAGCTGTTGGCTTGCTTTTGCGGCACCAATAATACACAGGCAAGCTAACCTCTGAACCTTTGCGCGTTTTGTAATTGCTTGCTTCTGTGTAACGTTAGTCCACGAAATCAAGCAGCCATAGATTAGCAGCGTACAGGCAGTGCATCATACGTGGTTTTAATGATGCACTGACTGTACACTGTAGTGGTAAGACTGCGAGTACCTATTACGAAAAGTCAAACCACTGATAAAGAATGTCACCCAGTCATTAGAACAAACTAAACATTCTGCTAGAAAGATTGAACGAGAAATATTTACCGAAAAAGAAATAAATACGACTACCTCCTCCGTAGGGTCGACCAACACGACTCTTTATAAAACTTCTCATTGTGATTTTATTAAACTTTGGACGTGAGGTGATCATCCAAATGATTTGTCTCTACTCTCTTCCAGCAATATGCTCTAGTAGTTCGTATAGATCTCTATGTGAAAATGCTGAATAAACTTGACCATTTAATAATAAAAAATAGTAAACTGCGGATTGGTTGTCGCATAATAATGGAAATTATGTATCTTAACACCGAACGTCTTTGATTACTAACAATAAATCGAAGTAATGCTTTATATAAATAGCGATATCCATGCCAAAGAGTTGGGTCATCTCTGGCAGGGCTCTCCTCCCTTTAAAGTCTACTGAAGAACAAAATGGTACAGCTTCGAAAATAACTTTTTTCATTAAGCTATGCAACAAAGGAGAATGAGAAGGAGAACTATCCACCATCAATGGTACACACATGGTTTCAAAACAGATAAAAGGGAGTTGCAAGAGTATTCGGGCTAAGAACCAAATCCTCACACCCAATGAAATCCAGCTTCTTTCAAGAAGAGATTACTGCTATTGGAATATGTACTCAACTGAATTTTGACAGGAACTATCGGAAGAATTGCAATTTTCTTCGACAGTCAAGCATCCATAATGATTTCTAACACAATCAGATCGAAATTAGTCTGGAAATGCTTAGGAAAACTAAACAATCTAGGCAGAGAGAATAGAGTTGCATTATGCTGGCTACTAGGACACACTGGAAACAACGGCACTGAGAACGCTAATCTATTAGCAAAGAAAGCCGTCACAACATCGTTCGTAAGACCATTACAACTATTAGAGTTTATGCAAGCCCTTATATATACTGGATGGAGAGCTATATCTGCGATTGATTCCAGCAACTTATAGCTCATGTAATGGGGCACAATAGATCATGAGGTAGCAGTGCAATAACACTTCATTTTAAATTCTAAATAGTGATATGGATGTATTTGTTACTGTTAAGTGTTGGAACAAATTTTATAATATTTTTTATTTGAAGATAACCGAAGAACAATATAAATATGAAACAATATGAAAAAAAATATCTTCGACCCGCAATAAATGTGTACTTACTAAAAAATGAAGAATGTAGTTGATAGGAATTTCAAACTTTGTCATTATTAGTTTTACTCGGATAAGAAGAAAATTAGTCTAACGATAAAAACATTTACTATACTCAATGACCACAGTTATCACGGTTTCTAATTTTAATTTTGTTTCATTATATGAACTAGCATAAGTACCAAAAGTATACTGACCTGACCTTAAGTAGTTAATGTTTTTTCTTATAAGTATATTAACAATAATCAGCACAATTTTTATATTTTAAAACAAATCTATAACTAATAAGTATCAAATTGTTTTAGATACTAGTTCACATACTTTCTTTTGAGTTAAAAGGATATTGTTTACTATTTTTTGGTTGTAATATAAATTGCTGAAAAGTCATAGCGTTTATTACCAAATCAAAGTAGCTATTACATTGTTAGATATTTTTTAATCTGACATGCTAATGCAACCAATTGATTAATTGTAGGACGCTTTCACGGTACAAATAAATTTGCACGGTCGTGATTCTGGCAATTCGACAACAAGCACTTTTTTTGTTGTAACCGGTGTCCCGTTGTTGCAGTAATCCCGGAAGATTTATCAGGCAGAATTTCTATCGTACATATACTAATTAACTGAAGTGAATAAACAGCAGAGAAGATTTGTACTTTTCCGTAATTGCTTCCTTTAAGTATGTTTATAATTTAAGTCTGGCATCACTTCCTGCTTAAGAAGAATTTAATCAATTGTTAAACCGTATAATCAAACGGCTTCACATTACGTCACTTTGTTGTGATTTTTCGAAAAACACCCTCACGAAAGAGTATTTCCTCTAAAATTCAAATTTACAGTAACATATAGAAAATTGAGCCTTCTAGCAACTACTACCATAATAAATGTATGTTTTAAGGGAATAGCGGATTGTTCCACTTTTTTCTCTCAACTATTAGATTATTATACAATATTCATCAAAACAGTGACGCAAATAGTTTTAATTGGTTTTTCTCTTTCTGATGGATAAAGATATATACTATTATTTAGAAAGAGTGTCTACAGCAATTACTAATTATTTGATAATGGGGATATTTCAAACATAATACTGTTGCACACTATATGAGACCCCCTCTTTTCTCACCTAATAAATACCGTCTGAAGTTCATCTTGTACACAACGCATTACAAAAGACCATCTAAAGCAATAAAGATATAGTTTTGCACATCTATCCTATCCTATCCTATTCCATGCTGAAATAACTGACAGATTAAAGAGAAAGAATGAACTGACTGCAATTGCACTTGCAACGACTGCTGACAAACAACAAATACAGAAGTATTCAGCATATAATCAAGAAATTGATCCAACATAGATATACTAAACGACACGGTCAAGCCTTACGAACAATTTTTACCGTTTTCTCGAGGTAACCGTATGTGAGAATGGATTCAGGCCATCAAAACGTGACGATTACGAATTAGTCAAACAAAGAAATTAGACATGTAATAGGGATTAAGGGACAAAGATCAGTATTTAGAAATCTGCTGAAAAAATGTCTATTAGCCTTAGTAATTGTATTCAATAAACATTAACTACAAGAGAAAATCGTTTCTAATCTAATTCATAATTAATCGCTAAAAAACAGAGTTTTAGGTTGATATTATTGAAGACGTAATGTTACCACGACGTAACGTATTAATTGAAACATCTCTACATATGTTAAATATGTTGTCTTAAAAAGTACGAAGATCTCTATCTGTAATGTGCATGCAGAAATAAAATACGGAATACAAGCAGATGTAACAATGTGTCAGCTACTGATTCTTTTTCTTTTCAGATTACAAATACTCCTTCACCTATCCTATTCTGATAAACATAGAACAACCGTCCAGAGGATTCGCAATACGCGGAATGCTTCAACTTTTAATAGATTCGTCTATATTAAATGGCAATTTTACTTTATATCCTATTCAAACTCGGAAATTGCTATCGCCTAACTTCGTTTACCTCAACTCATACACCAATGAATCACAGATAATACCTTATCACGACTTGGATTTAGAATGCTTTTATCGATCATCATCTACTGCCTTAAACTTATGTGATGGAGTGGTAAGTACTAATTCTGCAATGATTCACAATTATAATATTTTCAGGGATTCTTATACAATGTACAGTAATGATATTAATAAGTATTTATGTTGCTTTAGCATGGGTTACTTCATTCCAACGAAAATGAATACTTTATAATACATCCACTGCCGAAACGTTTCCGTAATAATTCTACTCAGCCGCACTTATTAATACGAAAACCAGTACATAATATGAATAAGAACATGAAAAGGAATCGCACTAATTCTAAGCAACAGGGTATAGATAGTAATTTCGATTATAGACAATCCAAACGAAGAAGAAGGAAAACTAACTATAACCAGAAACGAACAAAGCGACCTGAATTTTATACCAAAGAATATTTTTATTTGAACAAGACTAAAATTAATACAAGAAAACGCTTAAAAAGAGAAACATTCCCAGAAGGAAGTCCGGTGTTCGTAGAAACTGCCGTTTTCGTTGATAGAGACCTTTTTGATCATATGATCACAAATTTTCCAGTAGATACTGAAAGAGAGCTCATAAGATTTGTGCTTGCCATGATAAATGCCGTAAGTAAAATTTTGAACTAATTTCAGTTATAATACTTGTTGATACAACCAACGTCATTTACAATCGTGTTTATGTGTCAGGGTCACAACATCAACCAAGACAAATTTTATTTTTAGTTATTCCAAGTGGTTTGCAAATATAAATATGAACATACACTAGGCATAACAATCGCCCGCTATGTCACATATAAAATATTTAGGGGTCATTCTGAATAATTGTCAGTGTAGACTACACGTAAGGCTACATCAAAGAATTGCGAAAAAATGGCAAAAATAACGCTAGAGGTATGTTCAAGACTAATAATATCAATTCTAACCGAAATAAGCCTTATTAGAACCCAAAGAAGCATCGAGAATTTTGTTATTCATACATTATTGGGGTAAATTGTATACGAACATGACTGTAAAGAACTGATTTATAAATCGCTATTGTTGTTGCTGCGATCACAGTGCCAGGTTTCTCCGTCTAACGTGGTTGACAGGTCGAGTTTCACTCATGCAGAAGCTACTTACATATTAGTGGCAAAGCGTCGATTTTGTAGTTTTTTCTTTTTCTTTATTTATTATTATTTTATCATCCATTTCACTTTTTATTTGTATGTGTTTACAGTTCTATGACACGCTGAAAACCCCTAACCTATAATGTAGCTTACAAAGTATATCATTCGATAATAAGATAAAAGGAGAAATGAAGATGCAGTTACTACTACAATAGTAGCAGTGCAGTATTGTGGGGATGTGGGGAATACCTGTAAAGATTGATATCCAAGATAACATAACTTCTGCATCAAGGAATCATAAAACGTTTTCTCGCACAATTATACGTGTGCAATAAATCGTTTAATAAACAGTGATTGTAATAGAACAATTACATTTTGTAACTGGATTCTATTCAATCTACTCGTACTTAGTTTAATTTTTCGAAGGGCTAAATCTTATTTTAGTAATAATGGCATTTTTACTGATATGTTTAATGCGCAAAACCCACAGTAAATTCCAGAGATAGAGATGTTTTATTTAGCGTTTGGATCAATTCATATCATATTGTAATAAGAAAATTGTAGTTCGTCAAAAAATACACGTTAGAAATATGTACAGTGACTCACAGCCAAAATCATACAACAATAGGGAAAAATAACGTATTAACAACAAATACAAAACTTCTAGTTGCCAATAGAATAAATCAATGTGCATTTCCAGTGTACATATATGTATGTATAAAAGCAACAAAATTCATTCTGAACAAAAGACAGAAAAAAATGTTTAGCGTAGATATAGGCAGGTCATAGCCAAAATCATACACTCTAATTCTAATAATGTTTTTATTTTTAAAACTCAAAATTTATATTTTATAGGATATCCTCGACTTTTCCTCGCCACTAGTAGCCGTGATAGCATTGATTGTATTAATTATTCTGTTAATGGAGATAGTATTTTGTACCATTCTTGTTCAATGATCTTTCGCAAATTTTCTTTAATAGAAAATTCGCGTTTGCGTACGTTCTTCTCAAATAATCCCATAAATGTTAGATGACACTTATAGTCAAGTGATTGGACAGGTGTTTGCAATACTTTAGGGAAATTATATCACAGCCATTCTTTTGCAAAGTATCAGGAATGTTTTGGATCGTTATCCACGTAAAATTTAACAGTTTTTGGAATACCTAAATTTTTGGCACTTGCTTTCAAATTTCATTTTAATGTATGTGAATACTGCCATTTATCAATTGTAACATCTATAAATTGCAAAATTGCCTACTACTGCGGCGAACATACACCTCCATACCATAACCGAGCCACCTCCATCCATATAGAATACATACATATATGTTAATAAGGCTGTATGATTTTGTCACTGTATATAAATCTCCAGCATAATAATTGTCCTTTCAGTCTCTGATCGGTTATTTCTTCAGCTTCATCTTCACATGATAAAAACTACCAGCCAACATCTGCATCATGAATATTTCTGAATATGTACAAAATGTAAGTAGTAGACATAACAGCAATCTTCGGTAGCGCCAATAGCAGCATAATAATCATCAAAATCTTATTTACCATGTAAATTCTATTGCATTCTTGTGAATGTAGCCTTATTTGACTATTTAATGTGCTCTGACGCTCTGTTGATAAGTAACTATCATTGTTTATTGGTTTTAGCTGAAAAATAATAAAGACATACATGTATTTAGCATTACTGCCCAAATTGTAACTTACAGTACCATATTCCTCGCCGAAATCCTGCAGGTGTTTCCTTATATTAACATTCAAGCTCATTGAAAACGTTTAACGTAATAGTATACAAGAATACAACCAAACTTATATCCTTCTACTGTTATCAAATAATGCACAGTACGGCAGAAGTTAGTACTGAACTAGATTGCATTTTCCATTATCATAAGTTGAAATGACCATATAGCAATCCTCCAATATTACCCTATATTACGCTTTTAGACCTTTATTTAGGGTACAGTAGTAAAGAGACAAAATACATTAACTTCAAAATTGAGAACAGGTATACCATAAAAATGTATGGAAATTGACATACAATCACTATATCCCGTCATACTGTCGCATACATTTTTTGTTATTATTCTACATAAGAAGTTTATATTTAATAAAAATAAAAACTTTATGTTACAATAAATCTTCTAAGTGAATAGTCACACAATTTGAAATAGGAGCACATTCTCTTTTTTTTGCTTTACGATATCTCTAACATATTCGTTGTCCATTCATAATTGATATGTATTCGCAATTAATCTAAGTTACTGCAAATGCACAAATTTGCTACTTAAGAACGAGTGGCTTTAATATTAAAAAATTAGCAAATTTTCACAATTACATTTATAGGTCCAGCTATTATATCACGATCCTAGCCTTGGAAGACCTGTCAATTTTCTCCTGAAACGATTAGAAATTCTAAAAGAAGAAGCTGCAGGCTTATCACGGCCGCCGGACATTGACAGATACCTCTCGAACTTTTGTAGTTGGCAAAGAACAAAGAATCCTGTTGGTGATCGTGAACCCCAACATTGGGACCATGCCCTGATACTAACTGGATTGGATCTATATGTTCGCGGAAAACATGGGAAAATATCTAGTCAAGTAGTTGGTAAGTAATTTTATATCATCTCGCAATTATTGAATCGCTTCAAGTAGAATCATAGATATGTGTACCTAATACGTTTTTTTTAATTCTTCAAGGTTTAGCTCCTGTCGCCGGGATGTGTACGCTGACAAGTAGTTGCACGGTTAACGAAGGGAGACATTTCGAAAGTGTTTATGTTGTCGCTCACGAAATTGGGCACAAGTAAGTTAAATGTCATGCAAATTACGACCGGCAAAATTCGCAGAATATGATAATCGAGTACGCTCAGTAATTGTTTGTTATCATCATAGAATACAAACAGCCAAATTATCGGAAATCGCAATTCTCGGTTCACAAACTAGAAAATAAAATTTTACGTTTCACTATCGTTCCAAGAACATCACGAAGTGAATTAGTTTTGTTTACCTACGTTTAATTAAGCAACATATATTTAAAGGGAAACGTGTTACATTAAACAGGAAAAGATATCTCGTTTAATAGTTGAATAAGAATACAATTAGCGTACTTTCCTGCAATTAAATTTAACTCTAATTAGAGATGAGAATATAGAATATTCAGTTCGCATTTTGTCAAGATTTTTCAAAC
This sequence comes from Popillia japonica, assembly GCA_004785975.1. NCBI lineage: Eukaryota > Metazoa > Arthropoda > Insecta > Coleoptera > Scarabaeidae > Popillia > Popillia japonica. Next base: position 21,086 of record SMLS01020539.1, on the reverse strand, counting down.
CTGTACACCGATTATTGTCACAAATAAATAAGAATTTGAAGTATATTTACCAAAGTCTTTAAGTTAATCAATTGCATTTGATAATGTAGTTAGTACAATTTCAGATTTTCTGACATCTTAGAAACCGTAGCAATTGAATATGAAGATGATTATAACGACTGGCGAACTGTGTAAATGAAATCACTTCTGAATTATAAAAAAGATGAAGACTAGCTTCCCCATGTGTAATACAAAACTGCAATAAAAAATTAAATTCAAGCTTTTTTGTGCTTTCGCATATTTTATTAAATTGGGGAATACCTTACTAGTAGTTAAAACGGAAAAGAAAATGAAGAAATGTTTCGCAATTGTACTAGATACATATGTACATACATACATATTTACTACTACAGTTGTTCGAGCTGAACATAATTCAGCATCCTTATTTCATAGGAATATCAGATTTACTACCAATACATACAATTCAGCAAACAAGAAACTTCTTGCTTCGTATTCTTTTAATGAAGTAAGTTGTCTAAATTGAGTAAAGCACTAGATGTACTAAAACTGTATATCTTATATCTTACGTGCACTGACAACAAAAGACTGGCACCCCATATTTGGAACTCTTAAAAACTGAATTAGTAGCTTGAAATAACAATAACAGTTTTTTTAAAGTAATATAATCTAATTGCGACGCATAAATCTCTCCTAAAATGTGTACCAGTCGATCGCTTAACTGATACAGAAAATAGCTTAACAGCTTACATAGTTTTGCTCTGTTTTGGACCTAATATTGAAGACAGCTAACGTGGTTTAAAAAACAGGTCAAATCCAGGTAAGCTGTTTCCAATATAAGCTAAGTTGTTTTCAATACCATTTAGACTGATTCTAATAAGTCTAATAAGTTGTCGTTCTTCGCCAGCCTGATCCAGTTGCATGTGATGTACAAAATTAAATAAATAATTTGTTTTTCGTTACAATTTTGGAATCCACTTTAAAAAGTAATTTGATGGTAAAAAATCATAATGGTAGAATGCGCCCTTCAAGTAATTCGCAGGTTTTCAATTTTGGACGTGGAGCTGTTGGTAGATTTTTCTCCAACACTTCGTTGGATGGTATATAATTTTGACAAAAATGATAGCAACAGGTAGTAAAAGCAAAAACAAGACACCGAATGGCGTGACCATGACAAAGGAATCGGTAGGCTCGTCGACGACAGTCACTAACATGCGCATTCTCAAATTGGAAGTTAGCTATCCATGAGAAACAGCTTAATTGAAATATTGTGAATTGCATTTGGGACATTGATATTGATATTTGTAACCATAACTGCAAAAATAGCAAAGCAACAATCACTGAAAAGCAAAATATTTACTTCGCAAGATCTTTCAACCTATACACCGAATATTGTCAACAATAAATCAGAATTTGAAGTATATTTACTTTAAGTCTTTAAATTAATCAATTGAATTTCATAATGTAGTTTCTGACACCTTAAAAACCGTAGCAATTGAATATAAAGATGATTATATAACGACTGGAGAACTGTGTAAATGGAGTCACTTTTGGACTACAAAAAATATGAAGACTAGCTTTCCCACACTTAATACAAAACTGCAATAAAAAATTGAATTAAAGCTTTTTTGTGCTTTCGCATTTTTAAATTAGGGGATACCTTACTAGTAGTTGAAACGGGAAACACAAACAGATTTATAATTACATTGAAAAAACTTCAGGTTTCTCTGTCAACGATAAACTTTATTTTTATATACCACGACAGAAAGATAAAATATATCCAGACACCATACAAAAATGTTTATAGGCTCACCCCTTACTTATGTATGTATGTACATTTGGGAGCAAATATGTGTCTACAAATAACTCTCACCCTTAAATTTAAAATACGACATTGATGAGGATTATTTGTATAAAATTTTATTAAATCTAGGAAGCTTGAATTCCAAACTTGTAACGATTTTGTTGTATTCACAGAAGATATTTAAAAATGATAATGAGATCATAATAGCTTACGGGAATTATTTAATAGAAAATGGATAATTTTCAATTTTGTTTTCTGTAGTCTAGGAATGAGACACGACGGACCAATGGCGGATAACGATTGCGATCCAACCAGCTACATTATGTCCCCTACACTGGGCAGTGGAAAGATCACCTGGTCTTCATGTAGCCGAAGATACCTAGAAAAATTCCTTGAGTAAGCATTTCTTCCATAGAAGTATCTTAGTAGTAGTGGTACTTATTAAACATTGTGTGATTCATTTCTTAAAGCACTATACAATCAAGATGCTTATTAGACCACGGCAGCTCGGCTGGTCAATTAGATCACAGTGCCGAGGGAGATCTACCAGGTGAAAGATTTGATGCCGACCAGCAATGTAAGATTTTGCATTATTCCATTCATCTACAATTAACTGTCAATTTCAATATTAGGTATGCTGAAATATGGAAGGGGAAGTCGCCATTCATCACAGCAACCACTAGATGATGTTTGCCGCGATCTCCATTGTGAAAGAGAACGGTATGTATATCAATAAAAAGGAAAAATGACGTGAGTATTTTTATATTTTAGATACACCTGGACCTCTCATCCTGCTTTAGAGGGAACATCCTGTGGACATAACTTGGTAAGAAAAATTACATTTTAAGAAGATTTGTTGTGTATTAAACAGTATGGTTTCTACAGTGGTGTAAAGGTGGAAGATGTATCACTAAAGGACCTACTACAAGCTCTGCATATCGTGCTTCCCAAACGTCTCTAGCAAGAATGGAACCGGTGAATGGCGGGTGGAGTAAATGGAGACAATTCAGTGATTGCGCTTCTGGTTGTTTGTACGGAGAAGAAGGTCGTTTAAGAACTGGTAGCGCTGGAATCATGGTTACTACGAGATTGTGCAATAATCCAAGGTAAGTATATAATACAGATTATAATACTCTCAGAACCGCAAATAATGTGTTTTTGTCAAATTATTAACTAAAAGTTTTTTTATACAGGCCACAGGCAGGCGGATCTAAATGTGAAGGTCATGACAAAAAGTATCAAACATGTAACGCAAAACAATGTCTGAATGTACCAAAGCTGACAATACGCGAATTTTCTGAACAAATTTGTACTAGAGCAAAGGAAGTGGATAAAGAACTGACAGGCATTGGTTCTCAGAGAATCAGCACAGACAGTAAATAATGTACATCTAAGGTTCATAACAATAGCCTTGCAATTATGTATTTGTAGATGAAGAGGCTTGTATGGTTTGGTGCCATACAAGAAACGGCAGCACTAAGAGCAGAGGATGGACATTTCCCGATGGTACAGCATGTCAAACAAAACGGAACAGATACAGCAAACCCAGCTATTGTATTAATGGCAAATGTGTAGTAAGTCGCTTGTTTTATTTGTTGTATCTCTTATGTAATATATGAAAACATCGTAAATTTTAGGACTTTCATTGTGATATATACGATGAAGAGCAATACGTTTTGCAGTCCGAATTATGTCCTAACGTCAATAAAGAAGATAATGAAATTATCTGGAAAACTGGTCTTAGACGTAAAGACTACAGTGTTCAATGGGTCAGTGCGAGTGGCTGTCACTTTAATTGTATTTCACCTGGTTCTGGCATAAGGCTGGTAGTGCGTAAAAATAAGAAAGGAAGGTCCAGTATTCAACTTTGCCATCCTGATCAATACGTAAGTGTAGTTTTTGTTAAGTCACATCTGGCTGGGCATAAAGCCTTCACCTCTAACTTTTTCCTTCTCCGTGTGAAAAAATTCAGTAATATATGATATTACTGAATTAGCTTATAAACGCTACAATATTGAAACAGGCGCCAATTGGTTAATTGATTTTTTTGCCGATGAAGTAGAAAGAAAATACTTCAACTATGTATGTACTTCGACGTGGAAGTGCACCTAGTTTCTAAATCCAAGTTAATAATAATATAGTAATAATACTATCGTAGACTTTCTCAGTTGTGTATTATTTTTGTTTGTCTTTTGTTTCCATTTGTTTATTATTTTGTTGACTTTGCGATTGTAATTTTTTGTAGGGTTGTGGAAGAATAAAGTCTCCATTTCAACATGCTTCCCTGGTTTGTACCAAGTACAGAGAGAAAGTCCGCCGATTATCTGGATTGGGCATGCAAATATCTCCTGCAGTTGGTAAATGCTAATTGTTATATTTCATCTACCTACATATAGTAGAGTGCAGATTTTTACGACCGTTATTTACTGTGTTGAAATCTTTCGGATGTTGCCGCGTAGAAATCAGCGAAGCGAAGAAGAAATTAGAAAAAGATAACATCATCAGTCTTTATGCTTAATGCTTCTGAAGAAGCTGACAGCATGATCAGGAAACCGTCAAGTGAAAACTTTTCGACGCGACAACATCCAAAAGATTTCAACACAATTGCATCTATCTATATCATAATATTATTTCTCTGTCATACAGAGGATCCGGATAGACCTTGTCGAGTTGCATGTCAAGATGAAACCATACCGCACAGATTTTATTTAGTAAATGGTGAAGACGGCTGGTTTCCGTTTGGTACGGATTGTTCGAAAGGAACCGCTAACAAGAAGGCGTATTGTATAAGTGGCAAATGTCTAGTAAGTAGAACTGACTAGAAATAATAGATCCCTAAATAACTGAGCAGACAAATTATTGCATTATTACAAAATAAATTATTTTATTTATTGCAGGAATTTGGTACTGACGATACACCTTTGTCTCAAACCGAATTTACGCTACCTCTACTCTCGCGCAATAAGAGATCATTGCACAACAACAGCACTAGAATTACAGCTACATTGCACCAACAAGAACTGGATGAAATTATCAACAGACTTAATGCCACAATATCAGGTGCAGTCACAATGTTACTACAACAAGAGCTACAGATTTCATAGTTTGATGTTTACAGGTCAACCTAGTATCGGAAGCCAAGATTTCAATATAGATTTAAGTAATCCGATTCATGTCAATATGGACATGGATATGGAACGTATATCGCCACATAATTACTACAAATCCGGCCAGGATGATTACTACAATTATACATGATAAACCAAATCTGCCAAAAATGTGTATTAGTTCGATTTGATTTTTAGATATATTATTGCCTATTGCTTCCTATATTTATAAATAAATTATAATAAAGAATGACAATTTTATTTATATGTACCTGTTTGTTTCATAAATAGATGTGGAGTAGACTTGAGCTGAAGAAGTAATTGTGCGAGTAATTTAAAATAGAAGTTTTCTGAATTCTCCACAATTAATAAAATTTTTAAAGACAAGGAAAATAATCATGAATATATAAATCAATTCAAAAATTCTAGCACAGCGTTTTTGTAGTGATTTTTTTCATTTTAAACAAAGGTTAAAGCTCGAAATTCTAATTTGCAGCATAGAGTGGAGTATATAAAAGGACTCCTCTAAAAGACGGTTTCCTCTACTATAGTTATAAACATGTCGAGCAAAGATTTTATAACCATTCGTATCACTAAAAAGTTTTTTGTTAAATGGCATCCTCTCTTTTCTTTCTCAAGTTCTTTTTTTTTTTGAATATTAGAGACAGGAAACTACACACAACTAGAAATTGCACGAATAGAATAGAATAAGTTCCTCAACAAACAGTTCAACGAATTTCTTACTTGATAAAAGAAAGCATTTCCACAACCAGAAAGTCTGTTTGGGATGATCGTCATGTTATTAAAGTTACCGCAAAAAACTGTGGACTATCGAGTAGGTAATGGAATAAATGCATTTCTTACTGTAGAAGGAAGGACCTTATCGGTGTGGACAATCTGTCATCACCACGCCCAGATTAACAGTTGGAAAAAGCGCGATATGAGTGGGCCAAACAATTCAAAAACTACATATGAGACTAATGACAGAATTTATAAAACTAAAAACGCAAAAAGTCATTACAAAAAGAAATATATTGAATTTCGATTTTCTGTTTAACTTATTAGACTGTATTCAGTGACGAAACACAGATAGAACCGCTCACTAAAAGGGCGCTATTTGCCAAGAGACGTCCTTCAGAACGTTTTCATGAAGATTGTTTAGTAAAATCTGTGAAACACCCGCTGGCGGTCATAATACGGTCATGTATAACGTCAGAGAGACCAGAACCATAATATTTCGTAAACGGAACTGTGAACCAAAAACAATGTAAACACATTTTAGAAAAATGTTTTAATGCCATATTTGAATGATTTGCAAAAAATGATACTACTGTGGCCAGAAAATTCTCCAGATCTAAACACTATCGACAATGTGTGGAATACGTTAAAACGTCTGGTTCACATGAACAACAACAAGACGAAACAACAACTAATCGAAAATATGGACGGGGTGTGGGAAAATAATGAAGACATAAAACAATGTATATACTGTATGTCCAGCATTGTTTGAGTAATTTAGTAAAAGTATAAAATTTTCAGGTGTCCCTAACATTTTGAGCACGTACAGTACAAACTAAAAAACTCACATAAGTATAAAGCTGAAGGTAAGATGCTCCACCGCCAGAAGCGAAAACCTAGCTTAGTTGACGACAAGTTTGAGTTACTTTCTTCGCCCAAGTTTCTCTCCAGGTGAAGTCACTTATAGTAGCAAAGCATTGTTGTGCATTTATTTTGCTTTATGTTGTATGTAAGTTCATGATATATACATATATGATGCAGTTAAATCCCGTAAATCTTTATAATAGAGACTCGGAGTATGCAAGCCCCAGACATGTTCGACTGTTCTTTGTAAGCATGTCTATTTGCACTACTCGCCATTAAAGTTAGGACAGTTAGTAAAATTCAATTCAAATTCAAATATTTTCGCCATCCAATACTGTATTACTTTAAAAGATTATACAATAAATTTCAAAAAATGTTTGTTTAAGATGAAAATCCTCATTATAATAAATGAAATAGAAGCAAATTTCAATTTATGTCAATAACATGGAATAAAATCATTAAGAAACAATATTCAATGAATGATAGATTAGCAGGTTTACAATAACGGGAACATGTCTAGGGCGTTGTATACTTTAACAGTGTGTTTGCCATTATATTAGGAAGAAGTTCTTATCATATTTGCTGTAAATCAGTTTGTTAACCAACCATTCACGATACGGACGTTCCGTTAGTGTGTTTGTGAACACATTATTTAAAACATGCCGAAAGGAAAACCGATAACTCTGGCATAGCGATCAGCTATTCTCACATTATACCTACCTATGTAGAAAGATATTCTGTATGTGTAGCTAATTGCGGAAAAATAACTAATGAGCAAATCAACTGTACACTATACTATATTCATCGGTACCAAACCACCGGTGCTTTAGAAGATTGTAATTGACCTTGTGGATCAAAAGAGAAGACATGCGCGGAAAATCGACATCTGAAAATGCTAAGCAAACGAAACCGACGATGACAGTGCCTGAAATCGCAGCAGAAATCAAAAATGCACCGATGCACCGATTTCTCTATCAACTACCAAACGTCATTTAAGAGAAGCCGGCCTTTACGGTCACGTTGTGGTAAAACAAACCACTGTTACGTCGTAGTAATAGGCAAAAACATCTACAATGGGCTAACGAATCCAAAAATTGGACGGCAAAGATTGGCAAAATGTCCTTTGGACCGACGAAACCAGTGTTCGTAAGACGAACGAGTGCGGAAAAAATGTTGCGCAATTGTGTCGTTCCCACAGTTAAACACAGTGGTGGTTCCGTGGTGGCTTGCCGTTGTTTCAGCAGTGCAGTAACCAGAGATCTTGTAAAAATTGATGATATTAGGTGTAAAGAAAATTATAGACAAATATTGGAGGAAAACACTGTGACATCCGGATTGCGTTTTATAAGTCACACCTTGTGTTTGCGCATGATAACGGGACCAAACATATACCACGAATTGGCAAAGAGGGTTTAACGTTTCAAAAACCCAGCAAACACAGTTATGTATATTATATATTAATATTATATAACCGCCGATCTTTAAACTCTGCATGCTACATGATTTGTAACCTACATGTAACTTACAATTTCAGAGATATTACATGGTTTGGACCTTATAACATAGATGTAACATATACATTCTTTACAATATATCTGAAATATAACATTTATAGAGATGATATATTAAAAGTTATGTTGCATTCATGTAAATGTATCATGTAGTTGTATATCGTCGGTCCACAAGAAAAGTGACACATCTCAAAAACCCGACTTTTTAGTTTAATAGCATAAAATGTTGATAAAGGTTGTTCAACAGCAACATTTTATGCTATTAATCTAAAAAGTCGGATTTTTGAGATGTGTCGTTTTTCTTGTGTACCGACGATACAGTAATGATCACTATTATATTAAATATATACATATCACCTTGCTTTAATTTTAGGTGGGTATTATATTTTTTATGTATTACTTACCTATTTACACTACAGTTTGCTATTTTCCAGTAGTTTGTCTTGTTACATTGCATGAATTTCCTATTCTTTCATACCTCTGTATAATCAGTGTAATTTAAAAACAAGTAGAACTTTAGTTTAATAAATATAGTGATGGGAAAATACATAACATCATACTTTTTGTGTAGACTGTCATCCCCGAATATAAACCAATGTTTACGAAAGCATTTGCAATTTTACAATTCAAATATAGGTAAAATTGGAGAGGTTAAAAAAATTGTGAAACGCAGATGAAGTTATTTATTCAGAATTACGCATTAGTTTACAGACCATTCATTATAAAAAATATAAGTGCTTTTGCCAGAGCTACACACATTGCAATAATAGTAAAAGAAAGAAACTGCAAAAAATGAAATATATTAAATAACAATGAAGTTCAACGTTACCTACAGATATAAAATTTGAAATAAAATCAATTTTTTAATGTTGTCATTCAATTGTCATGGGAACTATTATTCTCGCGAGATGCTCGCGAGTCAGTCTTAGCATGGTCTTAGCTTACTAAGCTGTAGCCATTCACTTACCTTAGTTTCAATTTTTTTTCTTTGATGTTATTGGTTTTGGTTAGTAAATATCCTGTTTACACAATCTTTTAGAGTGACGGCTCCCAATAGTATTTATGAAATGCATCTAAAAAAAGAAAGCCAAAAATGGTTTCTATATTAGATTATACTGATACTTACAAATATTTCCGTAATTGTTTTATCATTCCACAACTCATTGTCACAGGTTTTTATGTCCTCGATAGTTTTCAACTGAATTGTTTCCATAAGCTCTTGGCATTGTTCATGTGGGACTGAAGATACATTTTCGTTTTCAATTATCCTCAATCTTGAATGTGGTAAGTATAAGCACAAACGTAATTTAGAGGAGTACAATTTTTAGGTTAGAATACTTCAGCAGTGGTGACGTAAGTAAAATGAAATAAAATTAATATGCAACGCATACGTTTTGAATCAATTCAATTAAATTTACTCTAATAAGTGAAACATCGCTTACCTTTTCTTTTCTATTAAACACAAACACTTCTACTGCTCTAACAGTACGTCGGCGGGAATCAAAACACAAACAGGTGGAAACGGAGTCAAACAACGGAATGACAGTTGACAGCAACTATTACCACAATATAACAATAAATTTCTTAATAACAAAATGAGTCTTTTTAAATATGACGTTTTAGTATTTTATAAATACAGAAATACTTGATATATATAAAATAGTACACTGATATTACCTGGCACAAATACTTCGTTACTGATATAATATGAATTAAACAACATGTTACACTATGAGAGCAAATTTACAGAACATCTGTATTAACTTCGTTATGTAGCAACTAGAGAATGTAAATTGTATACATCCATATTTATGTTATATAACTGGGTAATATTACAATGTAATCTGTTTGATCCCTCATTGAGATATAACACACATATGTTGGTTTACTGGGAAGAAACAAACATTTAGAAAATCATATCCTGGCCACCACAGACTACGGATTTGGACCCCATCGAACTACTGTGGGCGGAGCTTGAGAGACGAATTCGAAAGGTTTGTGCAACTTCAAAAAACATCTGTGGCAGCGTCTTCAAACTGTGACATAACATTCCCGGTGAAACTGAAAGCATATTTTTGTAATATGAATGTTTTGTTTAATTTTTTTAAGATATTATTTTTTCTTATTTGTATATATTTTTAGTTGTAGCTTTAAGTTTTTACTTTCATTTTAACTACTCATCATTATCTTATTCACATTTTCAATAATTTACTACTTGTCCTAACTTTAAAGGCCGGTAGTGTATATTGTATTTACTTTCTTTATTTACATTAATTGGGATGCAAACAGGACGAACCGAGTAATAGTATATCTAAAAATATAACATTTTTTATCAGTACTAAACAAAAACGATTAAATTTGAATCAACAAGGCAATAGTAAAGAAGATAGAGAAGAAAAAAGAAAGATGTAATTCAAATTAAAAGTTGTTAACCAATTATGTAATTGGTTTTAATTTTTTTACTTGAACGAACGAAATGAGTTATTAAATATCTGGATTTAATCACGATTTATATTATAAAATATCAATTATATATTAAAGAACAATTCTAAACAAAATAGTTATCCATAAGAATTTTACGAGAAACTAACGAATACATAAAATATAGAACCCAGACACGAAACAAAATAATAAGATATATCACACAATTCCATATATCAACGACTTAAGTGACAAAATTAAATACGAATTTAAAAAATCAGATATAAACATTACATTTACACCAAACAATAACAGACAGTTATTTACATATTTAAAAACTAAGATTAAAAAAGATAATCAAAGTAATGTCGTATATAAATTAGAATGCAAAGACTGTAATAAATGTTACGTTGTGTTATGTAGGGCAAACTAGACAGTATTTAAAAAAAAATCGACTGTACAATCATCAATACACTGTAACGCATAACATAACCGCGGAAACTGCTTTGTCTAAGCATTCTAAAGAATTACGACATAACTTTGATTTTGAAAATGTTAGGATTTTAAACAAAGAAAATAGTTATAGAAAGAGATTAATATATGAAATGATATACATTAGAAAAGAAAATAACGCAGTCAATTTTAGAACAGATATAGAAAATTTAAGTATTATTTATAATAATTTAATCACCTAATCACGCCTGAATTTTATAAAATTAAGTTCTTGAGTAGGTTTTTTTGGCATGTTTTTCCCTAGTCCTTGAACAGAATTGTTAGAGCTTGACAAAAAATACATTGATATAAGGATCATTATTCTTATGATCATAAATTTACATTTCAAAATATCTTAAATAGTCCACTATATTGTAAACATAATCCTATATATCACTGAATTTCTTTGTCTATAGATAATTTTGTTGATAGGCATGGCTAGTTATTTACTTATTATTTGACACGAATTAAATGTCAATTTTATTCCACTGATGAAGTTATAAGGAAAACCATACTACATTGTAAGGGTTTTGGAATAAATTTGATCTTTATTCGAATTGGAGTGTTGTAATAGACCTATAAAAGTGGAAAGAATATCAGGAAAATAAGATAAGTAAATAAAGGTCATAAAAATACATATACTAATAATAAAATATGTATAGAGAAGTCGCAGGATGCGGAAGCTCTTGTGTGACCTGGTTTATTTGGAGAATAAACCACTATTATTATTATTATTATTATTATTATTATTATTTATTTATTTATTTTTGGACTGTTTTATTTAATTTTTTGCATTGTATATATTTACACTCGATGTCCATAGTTGTTATAATAAATTGTTTACCTAAATCTACGTTGTATATTTCAATTTTTATACGCCTTAGATCAGACCGCTATGCGTTACTTAAAAAACATCATTAACATAGAAACAGCGATGATTATATCTTTTTGCACGGCCACCTAGATAATAGCGTCATTATTTAAATATGTATGTATATGCATATACATACATATATTGGATGTAATGTATCAAACCCGTATAATACATATTTATGAGATTTGTTTAGTAGGTAATTGATGCTTTTAATATTTACAAAACAAGCAGAGAAAGAGAGATGATGATGCGAAAACGAGATCGCTGTATTTTTTGTTCGTTTAAAGAGCCATCAAAAATTAACTTATAGTATGTAGTACCTATGTAGGTTTCAATATGTTATGTAAAGTATATACGCCTGGCTAGAATTAAATGCAACAGTTCGCGAAATATGTTAATAAACGTTTCGGCTTACTAATTCAGATCTTCACAATTTTTATACCTATTTTGCATTTGGTCATAAACATTTACATTGGTGGGTGGAACCATGGAAGTAAATCCAGTAATTCATTAATTTAATTTCTCGTGATGGCAGCTGACTAGAATTTAAAATTGAAATTTAAAATTTTAATCATTTCTAATTGATATTTAGGTAACATGTTCACATTTTTGTTGTAGGCATATTATCCATCTCTCATGTTAAGTATAACATAACTATGTAAATTAACGTTCTTATTAACAACAATAAGAGTTTGTATGTTTATATCTTTACTTATAAAATCACGAAAATAATACACAAAGCAAACAGATTTATGTATGTAGGTACCGACTGGTATTAACATATAAATCATATTACTTACCTATATATACCTACCCATATTGATGTATATTGATTTAAGTGTCGATATATAACAAAGATTTCCCAAATTCTAAATAAGAGTACCAATGAACGCAGAGGTTTGTTACCAAATCATTAATCTTGCAACTTCAGACTAACAATGACTGTTGGCCGTTCTACTTCAGAAAAGAAAAATGTTATTTCTTTTAAATGATTACGAAATTTCATTAATATAATATTTATTGGTACCAAACTATCTAAAGTGCAGCTACACCATGAATACAATCAACATAAATAGGTATACCTAATATATGTGAAATACGTGAAAATATTTATAACGTAGTTGTGTTAAGATGACATCCTCCATCCATAATCAAAGTTTCACCTGTAACAAAGCTAGACTTTTCACTTGCTAAAAACAAGATCACTTCTGCTGTTTCTTCCACCGTTCCAGCCCTTCCCAACAAATGAGACTCCTTAGATTTCTCAAGTATAATTTGAAAATCAGCGTCTGAAATTCCAGCGCGTCTAAATATATCAGTTGGCACCAATCCGGGATTTATACTATTTACACGTACTTGTTTCGGTGCAAGTTGCAACGCAAGACATCTGGTAAAATGATCTAATGCCGCTTTTGACATGCTGTACGGTATGAATTGTGCGAAAGGGCGTAATCCTGCGAGACTGGATACATTAACGATAACACCCTTACTCTGTATCAAATGCGGTATCGCTAAACTAGTTAATAAATAAACAGACCTCACATTCGTCGAAAATATCTTATCATACATTTCCATATTCCCATCTTCAGGATTACTCACAAAAAATATGCCGGCATTGTTAATTAAGATATCCAATCTTTCATATGTTTTCATTGTGGTCTCCATAATTTTCCTTACATCACCATCGAGGTTTAAATCGGCTTTTATAATCAGAGGTTTCAAATTACTTTTCTCTTGACATTTTTGGGCGGTAGCCTGCAAATTCTCTAAATTTCTACCAGTTAACGCTAACTTAGCACCTTCACTAGCAAACTTAACCGCTGTAGCTGCACCTATTCCAGAACTCGCGCCTGTTATTAACACTACTTTACTTGACAACATTTTAACTTGAACAGGAGAAGAATATGTATATGTTTACGATTGAAATACGAATGAAACAGTGTTGATATAATAGTCGTTCTGGTGAAAGTACTCGTCAAAGTGGGTGTTAAAACCTTGAATAAAACAACAACAGAAATCTGGTCAAAAATAATGAATGTCGTTTTAAGAACAGTTTTTCGTTCCCATTACAATGCATTAATTTATAGTTTGCAATTTCTGATCACGCACTCATATTGTTTAGTTTAATAGTCTATGATTATGTAGTCTGTAAGTATATATTATATAGAAAAAATGTAAAAAATTTGGTTTGGATATTTTTCATTGTAGTTTAAAACATTATATAACAACTATTTAGGCTGTTTGCAGAATTTTTTATTGTACAGTGCTGTGAATAATTATAGATTATTTGTTATTTCCTTATAAATATAGATAGTACCCAACAATAACGAAATATATTTTTAGATAATAACTTCTTACAGCAACCGCCTACGCATCCGGTCGCTGATAAAGGGACTGCATCAACATTTTTTATAGTATATAAACTCTGTAATTAATATTGTAATTAAGTCTTAGTATATTACTCGTCGTAACGTGTAAATTAAGATTCAACTGTAGACTGTGTAACCCCGAGACTCGAACCAATAAAAATTTTGTTTTAAATACTACCACCGTAATATTTATAACTTATACATACTTTAAAAGCGCTTTATTAACTTTTGAATATGTACAACAAATAAAAAAAATTATTTTTTTTAAACTAAAGATTAGTTGTCAATAAAGAAGAAGAAGAATAACAATTCTTTTCCACGCGGCATTTTCCATTCACAACCGGACTAACCGCGTCTAACCCAGAGATATAGAGTAAAGAGAACACTCATAAACCACTGCGCATCCAAATTTTGCTACACACTGGGGAGTCGCCATTTTTAACCTTCAGACTACCAACATACTTAAAATTTAAGGTTGTAAACCCATAGATGAAATATTCCCTACAAAATAATCAGAGAGATAAGAGTAGGAAGGATGCGCATAAACCACAGCGCAGCTAAATTTTGATTTAGTTTGTGTTGCCTAGGTTACGCATATATAATTTTTTTCGGCTTGTTTTTGAATTTACGAAAAACAATTTATTATTTTTGAGGTTACATTTACATTTTCAGTTATTAATTTGAATTTGTTTAACATCCCGTCTACTGTAAGAGCGTGTAAGAACGTAAGCGTTTTAGAGAGGATTTTCATCATTTGATTTTATTATACATGATTTCTTAATTTTACTTACGTTTTCTTACGGGAAGGTTATTGCAAGAGTGGTTTAAAAGTAGTAGAATATCGTATGCCTAATATTTATAATACTCAAATTGATAATTTTTAAGTCTAAAGCAAATATTTTGAAAGTTTTTAGGGAAATTAAATATAATACACTTGAATTATATGTATTATTTTAATAATTTGAGTCAATAACTATGCTTGTTCAATTGAAAATTACTTAATTGAATAAAACCATGGGTTAGAACAAACTATTCATACCATTATTCTGTAGATTATTCTGTAGGGAATGCTAAGTCTACGGGTTTGCAGCATTGAATTCCAAGTAAGTTGGTAGTATGAAGGGTAAAAATGGCGACTTTCAAAATTAGACATTCGCGCATGTTATACGAGCATTCTCCCTACTCTATATCTCTGGTCTAACCTAAGTGTTATACAACTAATAACACATTAGAAATGTTTTAGGCAATTCCAAAGACAAAGTAGAGGGGAGACAAAGTATGGAATTTACCAAATTGCATATAAGAACATTTTACATTTTTATGTGGTATAGTCATACATGTAGAATTCCGTACTTTAAAATATTTTTGTCTGTGGATGCTTTTTTTTTGTAGATCCAAAATAATTTACTACTGCTATATATTTAAATTTTTTATTAAATAATAAACCGTAGATTACTGGTAGGTATGAACATACATACCTTTTATATACTAAACTACATACGAAACTATACAGTAAAGCATTTCCATTACTTTTGAAATTCTGTATGGTTCGAAATGATTGAGAGGTAACAGCTCACTTTATTATCTTCAAAAAATAAACTCTATTTTACATTCTATTCTACTTCTATCATACGTGAAACAGTACAGTAATACAGTAATTACTTTTAAGAATTTTAATCAATATAAAACGACATTATTCTAATTTAAGAATTACATGTTTGGATACAAAAATATTTAAAAATTTCGTATGAAATATAAAGTACATATGCATACAACTTCAACATCGTTAGTTAGTAAAAACATGAACAAAAATTTAATGTCAGTAAGATAATAGACAAATATACGGCAAACATTTATAATGCAGCTGAACTAAGATGACATCCTCCATCCATGAGCAAAGTTTCACCCGTAACAAAGCTAGACTTCTCACTTGCTAGAAAAAGAATGACTTCTGCCGCCTCGTCGACAGTTCCAGGTCTTCCAAGTAGATGGGAATCTTTACATTTTTCGTACATAAACTGTATTTGTTCTGCAGACATTCCTGCGCGTCTATGTATATCAGTTGGTACAACGCCAGGATTAACACTGTTTACACGTACCTGTTTCGGTCCAAGTTGCAATGCAAGACATCTGGTGAAATGATCTAATGCCGCTTTTGACATACAGTATGGAGTAAACAGTGCAAAAGGACGTATTGCTGCTAGGCTGGATACATTAACTATAGCGCCCTTAGTTTTTATTAAATGCGGTATTGCTAAACTTGTTAGTAAATAAATAGATCTCACATTTGTTGAAAATATCTTATCGTACACTTCCATATTTCCATCTTCTGGATTTGAGATAAAAAATATACCGGCATTATTGATTAGAACGTCCAATTTTTCGTAAACCTTAATTACTGTATTGATAATATTCTTTACGTCGTCATCTAGATCTAAATCGGCTTTTATAATTACGGGTTTTAATTGACTCTTTTCCTCACATTTTTGTGCGGTGGTCTGCAGATTTTCTAAATTTCTTCCGGTTAATGCTAGTTTAGCACCTTCGGCAGCAAATCGTACAGCTGTCGCTGCACCTATTCCCGAACTCGCACCTGTTATTAAGACCACTTTACTTGAGAACATTTTGAACTCTATAACACACGTGTGTTTACAATTGGAATGCCTATTGAAGATTACTCGCTTGATTCCAACGTGGGGAGATATTAACTGGTATGTTGGTCTGATAACCTTGAAAAGAAATTTAAGTGGCGTCTAGGCGGTAGCAGGCAACGTTAAAAATGAATTAAATTAAATTTACGTTACAAATTGAAAGAAATCGGCGCAAAGAAAAATAAAACTGTTTATTTGTGGTGGTAACAACAGCGATAAGAAGTAATAATTTATACATATATATTAATATTTGTATACTTACTTATTACATATAGCTATATTTCGTATAAAACAACATAATAATGTCCGTTTAACTTGCTATAAATCAATCCATACAATAGACAATGAAGCTCTACATAGAGGAAAATGAAATAAAAAGAATAAAAGTATGTGGCGAGTATAAATACATTAAACATGACTAATAAATTAACAATAATGGATAAAGCAAAGCGCAAATATCAAGCAACTACACAATGACAGTAAAAGATAAAAGACGCAGTTCAAATTACATTAGCTACTTTATTTTTTGCAGTCGATCTGCCTAAGCAGATATATGCATAGTCAACATAAATTGAATTATTTGCACATAATTGTGATAGTAAAGCAATGATATTACTAGAGCCGTGCAAAGTTTAAGTATGAGTCACAAACTGCAAGGCCGTCACATCTATTCCATTGAAGTAACAAACTAAGTAGATAGCGAGGTAAATAAGTGAAATAATTATAGTGTTTTTCGATAATTATAAGTATTAGTTAATTAGTTTATCGCTACTTATCGTACATATCAGTATCTTCTCTGTATGTATGTGTGTAGTATTTATGATTTTATTTAAATTTCAGAGAATAACGTGCAGTTTGTGTGAATAATTAAAGTTTGTTCTAAATTTTCTTCGGTGAAACTTGTCCGTTTAGACAAAAAACAAGTATGTACATATAAGTAAACATGTTTTTTAAAGAAAAAGTCTTTGTTCAATTGCTTTCACCAATGTTCTTATGTATATATGTATATAGATTTACCGATAGTGAATTCTGCATTACACAGATTTAAAGTTTGAAACCACTAGTTATCGTAATATTAATTAAAATTTATTGCAAAATAGTAAAATACGTTAGCGTTTAGTGAACGAACTACTCAATATATAATGTCAGTGGTGCGAAGTATGATTCATACTTAAACTCTGCACTGCACGGCTCTAGATATTACTAAATTCTTTGCACTTTTTATAGACAATGCCATACGTGCGGTGACAAGCGTATTAACGTGGAGTATAAAGTTGAGTTTACATACAATCGAAAATTATTCCCAACCCCTTAATGCTATCAACTCCATCCAGTAGCACATTGCATATCCAGTAATTATATTTAATTGTGCATACTTTTTGTGTATACTTATGACATTACGCTACACTTTGCAGTATTAAGCGACAGGCTACTAGCTCGATACCATGAATTCAATGAGCACACAAATCGCATTGCAAAGGGATGCAATCATCAATGAAGTTAATTTCAAAGCAGTAAATACAATAAATAGATTGAGGCGTGCCAAACTTGCCAGCTTCTTCGCGGGGTTAAACTTGAATCACTAGGACCCCATTACGCTACATTAACGCCCTGAAGAAGCCAACAATTCTCGGCGAAAATTTCGCATTAAATAAAAGAATCAAATTTCGCGTTGGAATTTACATCTTTATTCCATACCTCAGTTAGATTTTCGTGGAATCATAAGCGTGAATTTATAGTTTTGTAATTATTTTAACGTTCATGATCGTCAATATCAAAGTGATTATTTGCAACTACAGTTTAAATGAATCCTGAATAAGTGTTTTCTTGTGTAATCATTTTCATTAAATTGCCTAATCTGCAATTAAAATAGCGTGCAATTGAAACTATGAACATTAACTATATAACAATTTCATTGTAATTATCTTCGAAAAAATTAATAATCTATGTCACTTAAGTTGTTTTCTTTCTTATTTTTTGTAATGCCTATGGTATACAGTATTTATAACCTTATTGTCTTATACTTATTGGAACCAACTTAAACGCCTTTCCATCAGTTACATACACTCCCCACGGCACGTAAATGTTGAAAATGTTACAGATTAAGAAAATTATCACTAATTGTGTTTTGCGAATGATATTCAAAGAAATTTTGCCACTTATGACAAACATTGCCTGAATTACATAATAAAATGGCAAGGTCATCTTTATATCTAATCATTCTAAAATTAGACAGTGAGTACACGAGTATACCTTTAAACAAATATAAAATCAAAAAAATTGTCTATTAGGTATGGTAAGATTATTAATTATAGGTAAGTGCATTATTATCTGATGTAACTTTAATTAGCGAATTAATTAAATAGGTAGTTAAAACAAAACATTAAATAGAACATTGTGTTTATTATTGTTTAATTAAACTATTCTAGATTGAAATCCATCGCCTTAAGTAGCTTTTATTCTGGCGAATCATATACATTTTAGAAAAAAATGTATTCGGAAATAAAAACATATTCAAAGTGTAATTAGAATTGTATGTATCAATTAAATAAGAATTGGTCGAACTACATATGATCGTTTCGTATCAAATTTTTACAATTTATAATCATACATATACACATCTTATCCTTTTAATAACACACTCATATCCTGATATACTTATCATCATTATACACGTATATTAGTAATAAATTAAATTACGTTCAGTTGCCTTCACAATGTTCTCCGGGAAGGTCGTGTTAATTACTGGTGCTAGTTCTGGCATAGGTGCAGCTACAGCGATAAATTTTGCTTCTAGAGGGGCCCTACTAGCATTAACTGGACGAAATGCAAGTAATCTACAAAAAGTGGCCCAACAATGTGAAGAAAAAAGCAACATAAAACCTTTAACGATAATTGGTGATTTAACTATCGATAGTGACGTAAGAAACATATTAGATACAACCATCAAAACTTATGAAAAATTAGACATTTTGATTAACAATGCTGGTATCCTTGCCACAGGAAGTATTGAAGACACAACAGTCGAGCAGTATGATGAAATATTCGCTACTAACGTAAGGCCAGTATATTTGCTAACTAATTTAGCAGTACCACATCTAATAAAGACGAAAGGAAATATTGTTAATGTATCAAGTTTGGCCGGCTTACGAGCATTTCCAACTGTACTAACGTATTGCATGTCAAAAGCAGCATTAGATCAATTCACAAGATGTGTTTCTTTGGCGTTAGCTCCGAAACAGGTTCGAGTAAACAGCGTAAATCCTGGTATAATTACTAGCGATATTCACGTTAGGTCAGGAATAACAGAAGAGGAGTATCCGGAATATATCAAGAGAATGGCTAGTATACATCCACTTGGAAGAGTGGGGCAACCGGAAGAAGTTGCCGATGCAATAGTATTTTTGGCTAGTGACAACGCTAGCTTCACTACAGGAGAAACACTATGTTTAGCTGGTGGGAGACAAAACTGTTGCCCGAGATAATTGTACGAATATAATACATGTATGCATACTATAATATAATATAGTAGTATACATATATATATATATATATATATTATATTGTACTATATTGTATTACGCAACACATTATACTTTACCTTATTTAATGATAGTATCTAATATACTCCTATATTTTATTAAAATTCGGATATATTTTTTCTTTTTTATCAAATAATATTAATGCTAATGCGGACGTTCAACACTAATTTGTGAATGTGTCATTTTTTATTAACGCCCCCCGCATTTTCATGTTTACAATTTCATAAACTGTTTATTGAATTGTCAAAATCAGAATTGTATTATTGATCTTTGAATTACTCTAAGAAAGTAGTTTCGGATATATTTTCTGTACTGTTATGTAGTGATAATGATAACTGCTTATCTTGGAATATTGTTTAGTTTGACCATTATTATATGTATTTTTATGACCTTTTTTAACTTATCTTATTATCCTGATAGTTTTTCCACTTTTTTAGGTCAATTATAACACCGCAATTCTTTAAGGCCCATTGTAAATTGTATGCAGTCACCTACATACAATTTATCAAAATTCTTAGTAATATTGTAGGAAATTCAGAGAATAGTATAAAAAAAAATCGTGTTAAATATATAAATAAAAAAATGGTACCACATAATGGAATAAATTTGATCTTTGTTCGAATTGCAGTGTTATAATTGACCTAAAAAAAGTGGAGAAACTATCTGGATAATTTGACCATTATAACGTTTACAATCTATACATGACAATATATGTA
>SMLS01020511.1:0-27688 GCA_004785975.1 Popillia japonica | reverse complement strand
ATATACAGGGTGTTCCATTTAAAATAATGAAGTTATTAATGTTTGAAATTTAACATATTAGGTCGGTAAATACTAACACCCTGTATAGTATTTGCACACAAGTGACAATCATTTCAATAGCCCATCTTAGTAGCTGTCTAACTTCCAATAATCATTCATCAACTCTTCTGAATACCGAAGAAATACGTCACTAAGTACTTCGATGCATTTGATAAAATTTTCATAAAAATCAAGTTAGCTATAAAACGGTAATGTTTAGACCAGTCGAAATAAATGATCTATACGCCAAATTTGTTGCTGACTTCACTTGTTAGAAAAAAAATTGGGTAATCCATTTAAAAAAATGAAGTTGATTCTGCTTCCGGCGAAACCGGAAATAGAAAATATGTACTAATATTTTCTAAAAGTTTGCCCTCATGCCCAAAATAACTCTGCAAATTTACAAATATGGATCTTGCTTAGTTGCTGAGATACGGCTAACGTAAGCTCGTCCTGTTACACCCTGTATAGATTGCCAACAGTTGAAAAGCTTGAAATACACGCACATAAACATGTAGGTATGTAAGTACACTTTCCGTCAGAATTAATGTCGTCGTCTATAGCGCAGTGTTTATCAAAACTGCTCACTATTTGACCAAGTACGTCTTCGGCCGGCATCGGTTTCTGTAGGAGATTTATTGGGGTATTAGTATTTAAAACACCGGACAATTGTGGGGATCAGGTACGAGAATTGAAATTATGTCTTGAAAATGTATATACCCATATAAATATATTATAAAAGTTTATCATAGCGTACTTTAATTTGCAGATATCATTTTAAAATACTGTTAATATACAAAATTTAAATGCAACTGTGGAAAGCCTCGTTTTTATTGCTTATTATATTATATATAAAGAAAAATTAATAATAAACACGGGCATTTGTTAGAAAACTGCAGCTATACACCAAATTAGAAAGACTTTAGGATTGCGAAATTTATTACACTTACAATTACACACTACCATGTAGATATATGGATCATTATTCATCATTATTATTCGATTAAATTATTTTTTTGTAATATTTTATAAATTAATAAATAATTTTTGTGTTTCTTTAACTTTTATTTTATTGTTGCCTCCAAGTTCGCATGTCCCTTTAAATAAATAATATAATGAAACCAAATATTCTTATTATCTTCTTACCAACAACAATTTTATTGCAATGGTAAATAGTTACTGGTAAACGTTTTTAAAATCGCCATCTAAACATTAATGTTAGTAATAAACTATACCAATAATTATTTTTTTTAAGCAATATATAGTAAATTTGCAAAGTAACTCTATTTTTCTCTATTCTCCCAACATGTTTAAAGCAGGTTCCTTTACACAAAATTTAACTATTTTGTTTCGTGAAGTTCTTCCTCCCAACGCTGGAGATTTAAAAATTCAAACCTAAATACATACTACAAAGGTATGATTTACTATGTAATTAGTAATTAATTAATATAACTCCATTTAAATAAATCCATCCAACTTCTGCTACCTCACCTTTTTTCTTTAATTTGATATATGTACTTTAAAAAATAAATAACCTATTCACTACATAGAATCAAAACGCTAAGTTTCTTTTGTAAACTTCTATCCGCGCAAGCTTGAGCTGATATTCCTATTAATTTTTTATTTTCCCACAAAGTGTATTTTGTCTTGTTCGATTTTGCCTCTGCATAAATTTGGGCTCTTTTTTATGTAATGACAATAAGTTTACATAACCATATATTGTTTTTATTATTATACAAACAGCAATTCTACAGTGCATTATTCATCTACTGGTAGTGATAGAACATCATTTCGAATTTTAAGCAAAATTTACTAGTATGTATAAAACCATCATTAATGTTACTTGAAGCCATAGTAAATTTATAAATTATTCTTGTTTTGTTCTCTCTATATTTTTAAGATAAGTATAATCAAATTAATTGCACAAAATTTAATGGCAATATTAAACTTCAGAAGAGAGAAAAGTGAATTTGAAATTAATAGAAATTATTAAATGTATGTACAAGGAAACTAGAAATAAAGTTATAAGTAGGAATGCCATGTCGAAAGAATTCACCACAAAAGAGGGAGTAAGACAGGGAGGTAGTTTGAGCCCGCTATTATTCATTGCCTTCATGGAAAAGATAATAAAGGAAACCGAAAGACAAACCAAACCGTACTGTATTGGATATAGAAACTTGGAAAGAATAGAAATTAGAGAATGTGCCTTCGCGGATGACGTGGCGATAATCACTGGAAGTGAAAGGGCCCTGAGCGAAAACTTGGAAATATGGAACCAGGCACTACGAGATAATGGAATGAAAATGAACAAAGCCAAAACAAAAGTAATGGTAATATCGCAAGAAAGGAAGAATTTAGAAATAACAATAGAACAAGAGGTTATAGAACAAGTTTTCAATACCTGCGAATAACCTTGGAAGAGACAGGAAAGCACGAGATCGAGATAAGGAACAGAATAGGAAAAGCGAACAGAACGTACTATGCATTAAACAAGGGTATCCTAAATAAAAAAGAAGTTTCACGAAAAACTAAGATGAATGTATACAAAGCTGTATACAGACCAATTTTAACATACGGGTGCGAGTCTTGGATAGTGACCGAACAAGAAAAAAGGCAAGTCGGAGCAGTAGAAATGAAGTACTTGAGAAAAGTGAGAGGAGTAACGAAGCGGGACAGAATGAGGAATGAGGATGTAAGGAGAGATTTGGAAATAGAACCCATAGAGAAGTTTATAGAGCAAAGACAGCTTGGTTGGTGGGGACATCTTCAGAGAATGGACAACTCAACTCAAGTAAAAAAAGCATGGGAAGCGAAAGCACAGGGCAGGAGAGGAAGAGGCAGGCCAAAACTAACTTGGAGCGGAGTGGTAGGAAAAATTATAGTACAGAGGAATTTGGAATGGAGAGAGGCAAGGCTATTAGCACAAAGAAGGAAGGACTGGAATAAGTGGATAATGTCATAAAGAAAGTATATTGAACCACCTTACACCCTATGGGTAGGAAGGTTTTGATTATGTATATATTAAACTTCATACGCATATCAACATATATATCATTTTTTCAAATAGTTTGCTATGCAAAGAAAGTTTTTAATACAACCTTATTTGTCATCAATGCAATTACTTAATTACCTAGTATCAAGCGTAAATATTGCGTTGCCAATCACCTCCTTGTGAGAAAACTATTTAAAGCATATTTAAATTTCGGTACCTACATATATACATTTTCAAGAAATAATTTCAAATCTCCTACCTGATCCGTGTTTTACTAATACCCCAATAAATTACATACCAACAGAAACCCGGCCGAACGCTTGGTTGGCCTGATGGTGAGCAGTTTTGATAAACACTGCGCTATAGACGACGACATTAATTCTGACGGAAGGTGTACGCATGTATGTATGTAAGAGGATTAATACTATAGTGTTGACTTCGGCATGTTGATTTAGTTCATACTGTAATACTAGAATGGCGTGACGGTAAACATTCAAGATTTTAACTATACAGAATTTATATTTGAATATTTTTAGTCATTTTGTCTATGTGCATTGACCTATACCTAAAACGCCGAACAGATACAGTAGCAATATTTGGCAACGCTGCATTGAACGAGCCCGGCTCACAGTGTGCAAAACAGTTATTTTTTGACACTTCTAATGAAAATCTAACCTTTAATATGTATATCTTACGGAATTTTTTCAAAACTATTGTCTTATACGACGAATATATAATTAAAACTTGATTAATTTAATATTTTGTAGAAGTCGTTAAAAGACCGTTCTACTTCGATAGCAATCAATCAATTTAATATTTTTGATGTCCAAAAATTTTACCCAATTTATGGGAGACAATTATCGCATATAAAATATAACATATAAATTTATATGTCTGCAGTATTTGCAGCTTAGCTTAATTAATACTGTTGTAATTAGTAAAAAATAAGGTATTACAAATACTTATTACTGTTATTACGGAACACAAAAATATATTGATGAACAAAGCAGGCCCGAGGTGCTGGCTGAAAAAACGGTGGTGCTGACAGCTGTTATGTAATTCACTAAATAAAGCAATTAACCATAACGATTTAATTATTCTTAATAAAATAATCACAAAAGGAAACACACAAATGAGCATGACACATCGATGTAATTTATTTTTTATTGTGTATTACCTTGTTATACATATATTACAATTTCATCGAAAGCTATACAAATATAAAACTATTCAGTTTGCTGTAAAAAGAGTATAGGTATCAAACAAAACATCAGTATCTTACAATTCCATTGGTCATTTTCACCGAAAGATGAGCTTGATGAGTCACTAACACTTGTTAATTATCAGTGGTTCTACGTGAATCTCCATTAACAATAACATGTTTGATGGCATTTATCCAGTTTTCACCAGAACTGTTAGTGACACTTTGTTTCAACAGTTCTTTCATCACAGTTAGTTTGAATGTTGTATTGTGTTTGGCTAGATATCCTTTTATTTGAGCCCAAATCTAGTCAATTCTCAGTGATATCGAGAAAATCTTAATACCTTTCTGATGGTTTTCTCTATTACTTCATCAATTGCATACTTTATGGGGTTGCGTGTTTTCTTTAACTAAACTTAATAATTCAGCTTTTACCATGTACTCTTCGTATTCAATAAGTATATAGTTTTCGAATTTTTGGCCTTGCGATTGTTGCTGTAGCTGCACGGAGAAAAATTTATAGTATTTATAAGTATAAATATACTGCATTTTAGTATAATTTATTGCTATATATAGGACAGCAACATAGCATACTAAATTTAACAATAAATTTATTCCTGGAAATTAAGTACCTATTATACTTCAATTTACTATATTTTATAGTAACTTTAAGTAAATTGCTTGTACTACAATTAGCAATAATTTGTACTAACAGATTTACAAAACCTTTTCACAAATACGAAGACCGCGTCATACTGCATCTCATTCTTTTTACGTACGAGCGCCTTAAACCTTCTCTCTCTCATTTCATTAGTGATTCAACGTGCATAAATTGAAACTACCTTTATTTAAAAACCAATATAAATACTTTTAAAAACCAATGAACTAGTTTTGCTAGATGCTGTAAATAATTTTTATTTAAAAATTTCATCAAATGTAGCAAACCTTTTGTTTTAATCTTAAAACATTTTGTTTTAAGATTTTAGCAACAAAATTGTTGTTGGGCATTAAACACAGTGTTCGTAATTTTAATACAATTTATACTATTCATAAGTATAAATTTCTAAATAAAATGTTTTGCTGTCACAGTTTTCTCAGTGTGGTTTATATAATCGTCGACCCTGGTGACATGCATTGTCGAGAACAATAACTTCATTCACTTTTAAATTCCAAAGAATACGTTACAGTGATTCTTCAAATCGTTCTGCATTCATGTGTTTATGATATCCACCAGTTTTTTCTGATTCGGAAAGAAGTAAACCATCTTCTACAAATCCTTCGGGTGAGCCCCTGTGCGTAATAATTAACCTACTTCCTTTGCCGGTTGGGTTTTTACGGCCTGTTGATAAACCTTCTACAAATGTCTGTTACGATTAGAATGTATATGTCTGTTCATACTTTATTTACAGTATACGCAGCGTTTAACCAAGTTTTATTCAAGTAGTAAGCTGGTGTTCCATTCTCTCGATAGTAATAATTTGACATAGGTAGTTGCTTCTCCAAGTAATAATTTCATCTTTGTCGATGACTTGCACGCATACTGGAGTCCATATTCCTTTAAAATTTTGTATACACTATGTTCTGTAATACCTATAAAAAGCACCCTTAAAAGTTAATCTTGTCTGCTTTTTAATAAGATGTAAGTACACCCACAATATACCTGCTGCTTTGCTATCATTTCAACATTTTCTACTTTTCAACTTCTAGGACACTTGTTTTGGCTTCCACCGAAAAATGATTTATAATTCTCTTCTTATGAGAGGTGAATTTTCTATATTCACAAATAGAAACTACTACACAAAGAAAAATTGCGATTTCTGTATATCAAATAATATAACCTTCAAAACAAAAGTTTTTTCACACATTTTAACACTATTTATGAATTTACTTATGTGTTTATAAAATCGAGTTTTGAAAAAGCCTATGAAAACTGATTCATAAAATATTAGCAATAAAATAATATTAAAATATCGAGATTAAGAACCAAAACACGTGTGACAGAAGGTAAACAAATCACATTTATTCTACTATTGTAAGCGGACTCGCCGATAAGATTTTGGGTATGACTATTTAATGAGGTAATACACGTACAGGGTTGCTACTGCACCTAATCGCCGTTTCTGGTATACCTCAATGCGATTTTGACAGCTAAGTTATACACAGCAGCTCGAGAAAATATGATATTCGCTACCGCATTTCACCTCGAGTGTATTCCTGTTTAGAGCTAAAGCGTATAGATTGTACAACTAATGCGTGACATACAGACAACCTATCTAATTTTACATATTTCCACGGGATGAATTACCTATAGTAAAACTATTTGCACTATGGACTTTTGTTTTATGAACGCTCCGAAATAACTGACGCATCTAACAATTCTATGCCAACCATTTTAAGAACTGGCGCCTGGACAGCTTTGAAAATTTTCCAGTAATTAGATTAAATGTGTGTATTAGTTTAATTATGATAATTTAAATATGTTTGTTATAATTCATAATGAATCGCTCCGACGATTACTAGTAACCTGCGCTTGTGATGTGAAAACTTATAAACTTGCTCATGTTCTCATTTGTAACCTACAAGGTGTATATGTATACAGGAATAAGTTTCCTGGAACTTAACAATTGGCTAAAAAATGGATAGTACGCCTACCAACCTATGACGTGTATAGATATTGGGAAATTGCCATGAATGAACCTTTTGACGATGCTTTATGTATTACATTTATTACTATTATGTAATTGAAAAAAAATTACTAAGAAACCAGATGTGTTGTTGGTACATAAATAAATTCTTTGTTTAAACTCTCGAGCTCAAATACATAAAAATTACTAACTAGATAATGTGGTTTTGACAAGTTTTTTTTCTTTATTTTGTATTTCCAATATAGGTTTTCGTTCAGTAATTTGTCTAGAAAAAAACTACACAGATTGTTACAACATTATTAATCACGAAAATTCTTGAATAAATGTTATTAACAATTATGAAAGGTAAGCGCAAAAATAGGACATTCTACGAAACCCAATTAATTCAACATCGGCTGGGAAAACCACAACCTGTTTAACTTAAATAACCGAAGAAGTTGCAATAATGTTAGTCGATACTATAAATAACTTTACTCAGTGATTATATAAATGTAGAGCTGTTGATTGTAGTAGCTAGGGTATATGACATAGCATTGTTACATTATTTTAGTGAAATAAAATTATTGTATAAATTTAAAAATATCTCGACCGCACAGTATGTTAATAAGATCATATAGTAATTATAGTAATAATACTGGTCATGTACATACACACTTATCTCAAAAAAGCTTCTTTAATGTCAGAATCCATTGACAGCTGACGTACATTTCCTTTTATCTGATGTACATATTAAACAACGCAACAGCTATGAATTCAAGTTCAACGGCAGCTATCAATGAATCAATCAAACAAGACCAAAACAGATCCATAAGTATCTATAGCGTCCTCTGCCCTAGTAACCGGTACAAGTTACACTGTTGGATCTGACTGGAGACTCGCTAATATATGTAATCCTTACAACTTTATCGAGAGGTAGACTGACGGAAATAACTGACGAGCACACCTTGTATCATGTGAACGCGTGAAGATACAGCCATAAATCTAGCGGAGCATCAACGTTTCCTATAGACGAGTCTATGTAGCGAGTTTCTACTTTTGCTATAGTCGCATTTTTTACTGACCGCTGGGGGTGGGAGAAACCGGTCATTCTTACGGTGGTATGTAGGTCCAGTATATAATTGTATTCGGTGCATAATGGCGGATCGATCGCGCTATTTAAGCGAGTTTGAACGAGGGATGTTTATGGAGATATATATGGTAGGTGTATCCTTCTATGAGATCGCACCCCGTCTCGAGCGATCGTTGTCGGCTGTGCAACGGTCATGGCGAGAATGGACTGGAGGTAGGACGTACGCGCCTTCAGCCGCGAGCGGAAGGGCCCGGCACGATCACAGCACCCGAGCACCGCGTTCCTTTTTAACGTTACGTGCGTCGTCCTCAAAGCAACTTTGTCAGCAGGAAAGGAAGGCATCCTCACTGCGCGAACTCTACGGCGGCGTTTGGTAGAGGGTGGACTGCGAGCGGGCCGTGCGTTGCAGCGACTTCCAGTCACTCTCGAACACCGTCGCAATCGCTACCAGTGTGTCAACGCAAGGCATCGGTGAGTTGCCGATTGGAGACACATTTTGTTTTCCGATGAATCGCATTGGAATAAAATTTATTTGTCGTCATTGTGTAATGACTATAGCTATATACAGTTTCTTAAGCGCACGACTATTTCGTTCATCTTTAATATTTACGGTACGGTGCAACATGCTATCGACCTCAACCAATACACGAACACTAAATGGAAAAAGATACACTCTGATTTACTGATCTTGTGCGTTATGTCACGAGTAATGTTAGTATGAATCAAATTATTGAGAGTAATTGTAAATTGTGGCAGCATCTAAATTGAAACAGGAAGACTAGCACTTACTAATAAATTCACCGGAAAGATTCATATTCAAAATATAAGTGTTTTATTTCAATTTTGTTTTTGGTATTACACTGGGTAAAGAAGTAGTTAAAATACATGTTTGCGTACAACATATAACCTATTATTAGCTAATTTTGGTAAGGGCCCTCTAGAGACCAGTAGATAAACCTGGATGAAGTCGAGTATGAGTATGAAATAATAAATCTATTTCACCTTGTTATTTCTATCTTTGTTCACTTCTGTACAGCCAATATGAATAGCACCTAGATGTATGTATGTCTTTTTTGAGAAACCACCATGTATCATACTGACATTTCTCTACTCTAACTTTAGCTCGAGTTATTTGAATTTATATTTTACACTAAAACTGGTGGACCCATAGAGTCACACAGAAAAGTATACGTACCCCTCATAAATTTTCAGCTTAAGCCAAACTACACATTTATAATCAAAACATCCTACGTATTTTCATGCTCAACGTTACTTTTGTTAAAAAAAAACTACTAATTATCCTGTGAATTACGCATTTAGTTTACATTATACACATAAGATGCATATCGCAGCACAGATAAGTACTACACAAAAAAAGTAGCAACTATTTTGCAAATTTCGCATGACATACAAAAAAATGAATTCGAAGCAGCTACAGGCTGGATTTGTGTTTCTACTTGCGGTTGTCGATAAAACAAAATATATTTTTGTGAAAATGAGTCCAAAAATCAAGGAAATTTGTATCGATATGCGAGAGCTAATAATAAAGCTAAGAGAGGAGGAAAACTTATTGAATTCAATTGCTAGAACTGTCAATCGTGCAAAATCAAAGGTGCAGACAATATTAAAAAACTTTTCCGAATCAAAATCGGTAGCCAGCAAAGCTAGAAGTGGTCGTCGACCTAAAGTATCTTCAAGACTTAAGGGGTATATCCGAAATGTTGTGGTTAAAAGTTCGAAAGTAACTGCTGTAGTAATTCGAAATACCTTGGTAAGCGATCACAATGTTAATGTGCATTTCACAGCCGAGTGCTGAGAAAAAAGCCATTCATTAGCCATTCATTTCTCCTATACATAGTATTTGTGAGGTGTACGTATACTTCTCTGTGTGACTGTATATGTATACCTAGCCTAGAGTTCAATATTGACTCTATATTTCTTACAGTATATTTGCGTATCTTAAATCTTAATTTTCGGTTCGATGCCCGGAATGGTATCGAGTACTGGACGATATATCGATACTTCGCCCAGCCCTAGTTACAACCATTTATTTATGATTTTAGTGGCACTTTGTATGGATTTCTACTTCAAATACATACATTATAGCGGTTTCCACTCGGCAATTTAGTGGGCACTAAAGGTAAAGTGCTAGTAGTACATATGTAGTCTGATCGAGTGCGAAATCAATGATTACGTCGAATAACGCCGCACTAGGGCAGTGTTGGTGCAGCTCCAGTTCTCCCAATGGAAATCACTATTAGTCAATCTCCTCGAATATTTATGTATGTGTGGTATTGCGGTGACCTGCTGCTGGTGACCTGACACTGCGACCTGAAAGATCTATTGTATCCCCCATTATCGCTGTGTTTAAAGCTCGCCAATTAGTCCGATTCCTTTTAATAACTGCAGGATATCGGAAGGCCTCAGATTACGTAGTTCTCCCACTTCAATTTCATGTGCTCCTAGTTGCAAGGTCCTTGAGTTGCACAGTGCACAGCAGTTTTAGAGTAGATTGTTGGATGATTCATCCCCTTCACCGCAAAATCTGCAATCGGCATTCTTTATTATTCCGAGCCTGTTTAGGTGTCCGTTCAGTTTGCAATTGCCTGAGAGGATTCTTGTCAATATACGAATATTAGTTTTGCTGAATTTAATGCATTCTATTCCCAGAAGAGGTTTAGCTTGCCTCATACAGCGGAGATTCTCCCAATATTTGGATTTTCTGTGCTCAAGTTCACATTTGAGCTTATCCAGTATTACACTACTATTTACCCCGGAAAAAGATTCAGGCCCCACAAAAGGGCCCCACAAAGGCGAGATTATCTGTAATTTCGTTGCCTTCGACTGTGTGTCCCGCAACCCACAATACGGTTATCTTATTGCTTTTATCTAGCTCGTTTAGTTTGTCTAGGCACCCCCAACCATTTTGGAGCTGATAACATTGGAGTTCAGCCACTTGACTATCAGACATTACGATAATCTCTTGCTTTTCGTAGCTTCTGTTCATATTGAACTGGACGCATCTTTCAATGGCGTGTATTTCCGCCCGGAGGACACTTGGGTACATCCCCAAGCTTTCGGAATAATTGATTCTCAGCCCATATATTCCTATTCCAGTTCCCTCTGTCGCTTAGGAGCCATCAGTATACCCTTTGATGGCGTTGCTGTTGAGCTGTGTGGTAAACCTTTTCACAAAACTGAACCTTCTTGGCAGATCATCTCAGGGCATGTCCCAGGTGCCCTTGACTTCAGGAGGCTAAGGCGTATGCCTAGCCAACCCTTCAGCGATTATTCTGCGTTTGGTCCTTTTCGTTGTGCTCTCCACCAAGATGTGGAGAGGAGCAAGGTTTAATTCAACTTCAATGGCTGCTGTAGGGCATGTTCTCATTGCCCCAGCTATGCATACATATCTTTATACTTTGTGAAGATTTACCCTCGCCCCGGCCAGGTTGGTTCTTTTGCTCCAAGCCACTGGTCCATAAATGATCTTTGGCCTCACTATTGCTGTATACATCCAGAGCAGTATTTTTGGGTTACATCCCCAACTATTTCCTGCAAAGTTTCTACAGACCATTAAAGCATTTTTTGCTTTGTTCGTTACTTCAAGCTCATGCTTGTTCCAGGAAAGTTTTTTATCTAGAATAAGGCCTTGATATTTTACCTCCGCCTTCCTAGGTCTTGCTCATGAATTGTTATGGTATTGACATTTGATTTACTTTTTCTTGTGAATGCTATAAGGGTTGTCTTAGTGGCGTTTATATTTAGGTCCACTGATTGGCACCACCTTTTCGTAGTAGTAAGTCCTCTTTGAACTATGTGGCAGAGGGTGTTATCAAACTTTCGCTTTGACTATGTCGTCGGCATACCCTTGACAAGGAATGCCTAGTTTGGTCAAGTTGCATAGGAGTTTGTCTACTGGTAAGCGCCACATGAGTGGAGAGGTAACTCCCCTTGTTTACATCCTCTAGTCGTAGAAATAGAGATGATTTTATTTCCCACTTCCGTTTCCACTGCCTTTGTAGAGCGCAGATGCGACAACCATCTAGACGTCTTACTGTCTCGCTTGGTTAATGCGTTCTTGCAGCTTCGTGCGGAGTTATGTCAAAAGCGCCTTCTATATCTAGAAAGGCGCCCACTAGTCTCTTTATTCATCAGGGCCTCTTGGATCTGACCTGTCAGCTACACTAATGCAGTCTCAGTGGATTTGCCCATTTGGTAGGTGTGCTGACGAGGGTGCAGTGGCATCCGCTCCACGTCTGTCCTGATGCTACCGTTTTCAGAAGAAATGATATTAGGCTGATAGGTCTTTGGGATTTCGGATGCGTAGTGTCCTTTTTCTCTGTCTTTGGTATGAATATTTAAGAGTAATAAGAACACATTGTAGTACTTTGACCGTTTTTATGTACTATCGAGGGCAAAAGTAATGAGTCAAAGTGCAATAAAACGCATCTATTGTAAGCTTTCTGTTCTCAATCGTTATTGACCTAAATATAACTGGGGAACTGTAATTACCGTATATCCGCAGGCCAAAGGTTATCGAGCATTTAAGAGACTTTAAACCAAGCGAATTGTGAATATATTGGAAATTAATATGATGATACTGAATTCAGGTAGACCGTAGATAAATTAATAAAGGAAAAAAAAATTATGAAAAATTAGTCATCATTTTATAGTGCAAAAAATGTTCAAATAATAATTACAAATATTATAAAATTAGAAACTTTAATATTATTTTCTTAGCATCGCTTAATGTTTTAATTGAAACAACACAAACTAAACAATATGTCACAGCACTTAGTGTAATTTAAAGTAATTAAGAATTTACAGAGAGTAATAGCATTATTACACATAACACATAACATAACAATTAACACTTCTGAACTAAATTCATTACAATTTAATAATCAAAATCCAATCAATCCTGAAGTACTTGAATAATTTGTAGAGTATATTATTCGAAATCAGTAGAATTACATACACAAAATACATTGTGGAACAAGTTAGTAAATATATATATTATCCAAGTACAAAAATAGAAATAGTAGTGAAAGAAAAAAATAAATTATAATCATTTGATACGAATTAACTGTCAATTTCTTCCAGTGGCGAAGTTGTAACGAAAACCTAATGAATTATAAAGATTCGGGAATAAATTGCTCTTTAATCGAATTAATATTGTTTGAGTTGATCTAAAAGTGGAAAAATATTAGAAAATAGATAAGTACATACATAAAGATCAGAAAAATCTTATATACGATTACGTAAATATGAAAAAATATAAATTTCTTTAAAATGCTATTTCATTTAAATCGTTTCCTAATAGAATAAGACATCGGAAACAATTCGTTGTTCTATAAATAGAATCGTGTTATGATATTAAAACGCATATTATTGAAAATTTATATGTGTAAAACAGACATACCTGCGTATGGCCATATTGTTTGAAGTCTGAGTCATTTCTTTTTGCTCTCGATAATACATATTTTCACATCTTAATTTGTTTAACAATGACACGTTTTATTTAAAGATAAAATGTCTCAAAGAAGGCTTTATAAGAGTAATGCGACTCAATACCAAATGTATATTGTATTTGCATTGAAATTAGAAACTTTTTTTCATTTTCTTTTAAGTATACATATTTATTCAAGCATAAACACAGAATTTTATTAAAATCAAGCATTTTCTTACTAACGTGGGATAGGTAAACCTTTACATCACATTGTTTGTAATCATCTACTTAAAAAAACTATGTTATATAATATATTTAACATTTGTACAAACTTAGAGTAGATGGGTATTAAACTTTTACAGTAATCAATTATACACTCGACTATTATCAAGTAGCGACCACTGGAGGTACAATTTAAAATCACCCCCGATTTATCATACACACCACTCTCTTTGCACAGAGATGGCGCTCGCTACTTCAATTCAGCCAATTCTCTTACGTAACGAAATTATCTAGAATACCATTTTAAAGTTGTAAGTTTCTAAAACGAACAAGCATTACGCGGATTAGCATTATGTAGAAATTTATTATATCTATTACTGAAGTAAATAGGATAAAGACAGATAAACAACAAAGGTTAAAATAAAGAACAGTGATATCGTTTTCAAAATAGGTACATTCGCAAAAAACGTAGCGTGTTCATAAATGTTTGAGATCAAGGCAAAATTAAATTTGCGAAATTTAAATTGGTAATAATATAAGTTTTCCTATCATTATACATAGCTTAGATGGGTTGTGAAATTGTTTATATCACGTTCTTGTCTATTGATATAATGAAAAAATGCTATAACGCAATTGTTAATTGTCGCCAATTTTGAATATAATTAAATTATCGGATTTCATATCAATTTTATTATCTTGTCTTTTTTACTCCACTTTTAAAACACTTCACAGATTTCACATTGCTGTAAGAGAAATTTCTCCACGGTTACATACTAGCTGCATCTGCAATTCCATTGAACCATTATATAGTCACCTTGCTTATAGACATTCACTTCCTTGTTTTTTGCTAACATTGGTACTAGTGTTCAAATTACTACTTCGGCCTGTCCATTCGCTCGGGAAACTCCCGTTGCGATTAGCACGTGTTTTATATCGTATTCGTCAATACATCTACTGAGGTAAAACGTGAACTTCCATCTGATAATAGACGTCTCGGTCCGCTATATATTGTGAAATAATTTCGTAAATGGTTAATGGTCTCATCACTAGTCGTTACTTTAGACAGAAATAATTTAACAACAAAAAAAACCCGGTAGTAACAACCAAAACATCTCGATAAAATTGTTTCGATTTTCTGACGGGCCTAAATGGTCAATATGTACTGTATCAAATGGTATATTACCTTTGTCGTTGTTGTCCTTCCCTTATACCACACTTCGGGGAATACGTTATACACTTCATGCTATTTCCTACACGGAGAAAAATTTATAGTATTTATAAGTGTGAATATACTGCATTTTAGTATAATTTATTGCTATATATAGGACAGCAACATAGCATACTAAATTTAACAATAAATTTATTCCTGGAAATTAAGTACTTCAATTTACTATATTTTATAGTAACTTTAAGTAAATTGCTTGTACTACAATTAGCAATAATTTTATACAAAATCAAACGAAATATGTAGGTAGGTAGTACGTGGTGTTTATCGATGTTTTACCGCCAATATCAACCTTTTCACAAATACAAAGACCGCGTCATACTGCATCTCATTCTTTTTACGTACGAGCGCCTTAAACCTTCTCTCTCTCATTTCATTAGTGTTTCAACGTGCATAAATTGAAACTACCTTTATTTAAAAACCAATATAAATACTTTTAAAAACCAATGAACTAGTTTTGCTAGATGTTGTAAAATATTTTTATTTAAAAATTTCATCAGTTGTGTATGTTGTGTAGCAAACCTTTTGTTTTAATCTTAAAACATTTTGTTTTAAGATTTTAGGAACAAAATTGTTGTTGGCCATTAAACACAGTGTTCGTAATTTTAATACAATTTATACTATTCATAAGTATAAATTTCTAAATAAAATGTTTTGCTGTAACATTTTTCTCAGTGTATACAGGGTGTCCGCGATATACAAAGCATGCTTTTAAGGGATGATAGCTACAATGATTTAGAAACCAAAACCTATAATACACCTTGGGTCTATCTGTAAGCGTAAACGAGAAAAAAAATTATTTCTAAAAAACCTTATTTGGTCAAACTGTACAAGAAAACTCATCCATATTGCTTCTTAAATAACCAAAAAACCATATCAAAAATTTAGGGTTGAAAATAACCGAAAACAACGATGAAAACGAATTATTTAATACTTTGAAATTGAAGCGTGGTGTAATTTCTCTTCCACCACACTGTACTCGTATTCATTAGAAGCGCAGATGTAAACCAAGCATCATCTGTTTATACGACCTTGAACTTGTATCGTACAAAGTCAATTGCCATACGTTTTAAAATAAAGGTACCTTTGCGTTTTTTTAATAATGTTATGACAATAAAACCGATGTTATGTTGAAGTTAGAGTGAAAAGGGCGTATTTAATAGCAGCCTCCGATCGGTAAATGGTATATATATCTAACTGCTACTCAATAGCAAATATGCCTATTAAACCACTGTTCACATGCACCACCATGCACCACTAATCAAGTATATGTATATAATATACAATGAATAGATTTATCAGTAATTGTCGTTCAATTATGTGTATGCATTCAGAAACTCGTTAGGTGTATGTCAGCTAATAATACTATGAGAATAACCATTATCGTGTATTATTAGATCTTATAACGGTATAATGCAATATATGCATAATATTACAATATTCTTTTTATATTCAACAATATTGGAAGTACACTTTCCGTCAGAATTAATGTCGTCGTCTATAGCGCAGTGTTTATCAAAACTACTCACCATCAGGTCAAGCAAGCGTTCGGCCGGCATCGGTTTCTGTTGGTATGTGACTTATTGGGGTATTAGTATTTAAAACACCGGGGGCAATTGTGTGGATCAGACAAAAAGCACTTTGTGGGAAAATAAAAAAATTAACTAGGAATATCAGCTCAAGCTTCCGCGGATAGAAGTTTACAAAGGAACTCAACGTTTTGATTTTATTGAATAGGTTATTTAATTTTTAAAGTATATCAAATTAAAGAAAAAAGGTAAGGTAGCAGAAGTTAGATGGATTTATTTAAATGGAGTTATATTAATTACTTACTTTGCATAGTAAATCATACCTTTGTAGTATGTATTTGGGTTTGAATTTTTAAATCTCCCGCGTTGGGAGGAAGAATTTCACGAAACAAAATAGTTAAATTTTGTATAAACGAACCTGCTTTAAAAATGTTACCTACTTTGCAAATTTACTATATATAGCTTCAAAAAAAAATAATTATTGGGATAGTTTATTAATAACATTAATGTTTAGATGGCAATTTTAAAAACGTTTACCAATAACTACTTACCATTGTAATAAAATTGTTGTTGGTAAAAAGATAATAACAATATTTGGTTTTATTATATTATTTATTTAAAGGGACATGCTTACTTGGAGACAACAATAAAATAAAAGTTAAAGAAACACAAAAATTAATTATTAATTTATAAAATACCTATTAAAAAAAATTAATGTAATCGAATAATAATGATGAATAATGATCCATATACATATCTGCATGGTAGTGTCTAATTGTAAGTGTAGGTAATAAATTTCGTAACCTTAATAGTCCGTGTTTATTATTAATTGTTTTTTATATATAATATAATAAGCAATAAAAACGATGTTTTCCACCGTTGCGTTGCATTTAAATTTTGTGTTTTAAAAACAGTGGCGGTTGCTGTATGAGGCCCCGTAGCCGCGCGCGCCTCCTAGGAATTTTTAAAACACCATTTAAATGTTTGTTTAAATATTTATTATTACTATTTATTTTATTATTATTATTCATATAAGTAAATAGTTAAAATGTCTAAGTTTCAAAAAACTGAACTTGTCATTCATCTACATATTATCCGTATCGTATTAAGGAAGGCGCAAATAATGTCGCGGCCTGCATGCAGCATATAGATTTCTGGCGAACGTGACCCGATATTGCCCGAATAAATATCCGATTCCATAACAGTATGTAGGGCGCAGATTTATCGCGGCGGCCAGTATCGCAGTCCATGGTGGTGCAGCGCCATCTGTCCTAATATGTTTGGACAACTGGTAAATTAATAATCATGTAAACCATTAGCTTTGGTAAACAAAAAATAATTTGGTGGGAAGGGTTTATGGATAGAACAATGGAGTTATCCGCCATTGTGGATATTTATTTTTTCTTGTTATTGTTATAACAAGCATAGCGTAATTTAGATCT
Organism: Popillia japonica; assembly: GCA_004785975.1. Lineage (NCBI taxonomy): Eukaryota > Metazoa > Arthropoda > Insecta > Coleoptera > Scarabaeidae > Popillia > Popillia japonica. Next base: position 9,875 of record SMLS01020511.1, on the reverse strand, counting down.
CCATATTATGCTACATTTGAGAGACATTTAATATGTGTTTTTAGTTGTGATATTTGAATTAACCGCTTCTGGATTTATATAGTAGATTCCTCTTTTGAATGGTAATTAGTCCAGGCACTAACCTGTCGGTTGTACAATATAATTCGGGTGTGATTGATTAGTGATAATGAATTTCGTAAATAATATTATTCAAATAAATTTTGATAGGCTGCCATTGGCCGATAAACTTAAAATTAAAGAACTGGGGAGGCCGCTGCCAGATATAAAGTTGTCACGAACTTGTGAACAAAAGGCCGAAAACCGGTCTTTTACGTGTCGGTTCCCTTTTTTACCGTTCTTACCGTTTTGATTTACAATTACAATTATTATTGTTTTTGTCGTTATTGTAGGTATTAATATTTTTTTAATTCCTATGTATTTATTTAACTAAAATAAATATAAATTTATACTTTTTCTGGCAATTTGCCTACATGTCATTTGGTAGTTGATTTCTGGTGCGCTCCTCCAAACTCAAACCCCACGACACGCCACTAATTAACAGTATTTTAAAATGACATCTGCAAATTAAAGTAACCTAATGGTAACCTTTTATATATTTATATCGATATATGTATACATTTTCAACACATAATTTCAATTCTCGTACCTGATCCACACAATTGTCCGATGTTTTAAATACTAATAGGTACCCTAATAAATCTCCTATCTACTGAAACCGATGCCGACCGAAGACGTACTTGGTCAAACAGTGAGCAGTTTTGATAAACACTGCGCTATAGACGACGACATTAATTCTGATGGAAGGTGTACTACATATGGTTTCGTTTTGCGCAAAAAGTCAATACCTTGTTGTGTAATGTAGGTAATACAGAAGATGAGTAAGCACGCCGGATAATGTGGCACACCATTATTCTAAAACCTTTTCACTGTTTATTTGTAATTTCTAAAAGCGTTCGATAAAATCAATAAAGTTATTAATTTTTGGTCACCGTGCGAACTAACATCGTTGGTTTAGAATGTCACCAGAACTAAAGAAATTCTAAGTGGGTAGATTAAACCTATTGATATAGATACATATTTACAAATTTAAACAATTATTATATAGCTACAAACAACAGAAAATGTGTGTATTTAAGCCTGGCTTTTACGAATTAAAGAAAGGACAACAATTTGTTTTAGTGCAAGTCTGCTTTAGTTTGCTCATTCCTCGTCTGATTTCTATTGTTATTCTTAAAGAGCGATAAAAATGAATTTTAAGTATTTGTACATACATATGTTCAATCCGACACCTGAAAAGGTATAAGGATAATGGAAGAAGAAGAAGAAGTACATATGTTCACTATAATATTTCTCTTGAGTCATATATGTAGTTACGTCATGTTTACCAAACATTCTATTTTTTACGCAGGTTAATTCAGTTTTACTTATAGCATTCATAATTCTTATATGCATACCTCGGACTTAAAGAAAATAAACAGTTTCTCTGTTACAATCTTCTACTAACAATAAGCTAGTATTTACTGATTTACAGCAATCGAGATAAAACAGAACCAATCCTGCGGGTAGTAATAATTACAACTACTATACAAATAAACAAATTTTTATGTAAGAACATTTTCTAACGATTGGAATAATGTCATAAAAACATACACTTAAATCAGAAAAAATGCAAAAAAGGAAAAGTTTTTGCAAATTTTTATATGACAAAACTTATCTTATTATCCAGATAGTTTTTCCACTTGTTAGGTCAATGATAATACTTGCTGGATAATAAGATAAGTTAAAAGGTCATAAAAATACATATATTAATTATATGACAAAACTAACAGTAGGCCATGAATTGGCGTAGGCAATTAAATAATCACAGCGTCTTTTTTCATCATAATTATAAAAAATGCACACAATAAAATAAACATTCCTTGTTGTTTAGATCAAACAAAATAATCAAATGAAAAAATCGAAACACGAAATGTTATGTTTGCCGGGAATTGAATCACAGAGAAAGAAAAACGCGAAAAGCAGGAAACTTTTGTTCAAAACCAGTTTGCAATATATAAACAAAAGGATGTAAAAATGCTACTTTTTGTTCTTTTACCTCCATCGCTATGTAATTTTAAATGGAGGTACCCGGGTACCTACACCGTCATTAGACGTAATAATTTCGGATACCGTTTTCTCATTAAAAATTAAATCTAAATAAGAAAATGTATATAATAAAATGTAATATAGAACAAGTTTAGAGATGTCACAGACTTTCGAAGCTCAGCAAATTCAAATACAAAAGATATGAACATTTAAATCTGAAAAAGGTACCCGGGTACCTATCCAGTCACATAAAGGTTAAAATAAATAGAAAAACTACAAAAATAATACAACAAAGTAGTTGGTATAGAATCTAAAAGCTAAACGCAACGGAAGATGTTATTGGATTACAAATTAAAATACTTTAGCCAATGGTCCGGTTTTAATTTTGCTTAAGTAAATACAGTTACTGAATTTGCTACAATTATATAGGTTATAATTATAACGAAGTTGCTGTAGGTATTACCGTGTCAACCGGTTCTAATCAATACTATTTCAGAAGTATCTATAAGACCATTATAATTTTTAAACGAACCGCCTGACCATCTATCTACATACATTCCCCATAGATGTAAGAATTCGTAAGAAATCTTGAGTGCACTGTTCCCTATTAAGTCGGAGATACTCAAGGATTCCATCTATTCATTCAAGAAGTGAGGTGATGTAACAATAATGCAGTATATTTAATCTTTTTAAAGTATAATTAACAAACCCTTGAAGTCTGGTAATGTAAATATTGTATTGTAGGTACTGGAAATTTTAGATAATGCTTCTGTAAGTTATGTTGCAAACACACATATGCAGCAGTTACTTTTTTAAGTACTAACGTCTCCCTCTGCCGTCAGCCTATGTAAGTGTATTTTTATTTAAATACTGTTTTCTGGTTGTAATTTCAGGATTTTTGTTTCAATTAAACAGGTTTTTGAAAAAGGATGAAAAGCATCCGAAACGTCAAACGCTAAATTGGTATTTTATTTCTTTACAATTCTTAAAAAAAACCCTAATTCCGTACTAGTTTACGGCGAATACATTACTAGTATCATCGCAACGTCGGAGTTACATCCGAGTTCTTCACTTGCAATTTTATTTTACTACGTATGTATATACATATACCCATCATTTTATAAATACAACGTAATTTGGACGGTGAGAACTCTTATCAAACAAAATAGGACATAATATAGGAGATGGTTCTTAAGTATTTATTACCCCATGAACGAAAGCAGGAACTGCCGATATTTGGAAAAACTTTAGTACGTCATTAAGTAGCTGAACTGTCACAACATTTCCGTATCCGTATCAACTTTGTTTTCTCTTGTGATTTCTCCGTTTTTTTATTGGTGTGCGCTCTACTTGAAATCCCAAAATGTAATTGAATAAATTGTTCTGCATATCTGCTCCGTACTGTATTACCAGCAAAAGTATAATATTTATAACGCTCACATTACTGCATCCTAGCATTTTAGAGAAAAACATTTTGTGTTGAATCCTTTTGCTAGATAAATACCATATACGAACATTTGTATTCAGTTCGAAATGCTTCTTTCAGCAATAAAACAGATTCAAGGCATAACAGATCTTTAATGAAAATCTACCCCTCTTTTTTTAAATTTATTATCTACAGAATATGGCATCTTCTGGGATCTCCCGATTGTAATTTTGCTACCTATACATTTTATCGAAATTTATTCTTACCAAACGATAATATTCTACAGCAGGAAAATCTGCACGGTGTTTAGTCTATACGTTGTATTTCTCCCACTACGGAACAGCCTGCACGTTAGTACATTTTTGAATTATTTGATTTTGTATAAAGTAATTAAAATACGCTGTACTAAAACTCAAATTGGAGTAATTTCTAAATTAAAAAAGATACACAAGGATAGCTTATGTATTGATGATAACAGAACCGCGAAAACTGTTTTATCTAAGCACTCTAAAGAAGGACGCCACAACTTTGATTTTGAAAATATTAAAATTAAAAAAAAGAAAATGATTATAAAAAAGATTAATTTATGAAATGATATATAGAGAATTTAAGTGTGATTTATAATAATTTCATTCACGCCTAAATTTTATTATGTTAAGTTGTTGACTAGGCTTTTTGCCATGTTCTTTTCTAGTACTTAAAGAGAATTGTTAGGGGTCGTCGAGCTCATATCAATTCTGTTTTCTATTTAACACACTTGACTCAACGGTCGGTTAAGCTAATACATGCAAGACATACCCTACTACTCTCTATGATTTTTGTATACATACATATTTACCTATGGATTTAATGCTTCATGCAATGATAATGGTCTGTTTTCCATCCAGATAATTTCGGAAGCAAAAATGTTGATTTTGTTTGACTTCCACAGAGAATTTTTACTGTATTTTACAATGCGAGACGTATTTGAATAGGTATTAAAATAATACTTGTTTTATGGGAGCGCACTTCTTATACTAAATACCTGATCTTTTTAACATAAATAGGGCCAACTTGTTCTACTTAGCAATATACATATGTAATTCAAAAGAAAAACGGTAGAATTAAAAACCAATATTTTAAAGAAACACGCTAAGGCTTGAATTATTACTACTATTATAACAAACACAATAAATATTTTTTAGAATAAACAACAATACTTCATTAAATATAAAACACTAGAGAATGTCCTCATTTTTCGTGTCACTATAAGTATCACTACCGTTATCACTGGCAACCTTAAGCTGATAATAATTTCTTGATGAATCTTGTCAAATCCGAAATAAAAATGTTCAGTTCCAACCACGTGCCTTATAGAGAATTCTTTCCGGTGGTAATGCGTGATTCATTTACTTTTATGGCAGAACGTTTCAACGAGGACAAGGAGACAACCGAAACTGTGCCAACTACCGGGGTATAACCTTATTAAGTGTTGCCCTAAAAGCTTAGATCATATATATTACATGGATACCGCTATAGCATTTAAGAACTCGGACGTTGTTGTTTTGACATGTACAACGTGCTTTTTTGAACCTATTTCTTTCTTCAGTATAAGTATCACCAATAGTACTATCCTCGTTGTACCCTCTAAAATCGCGCAAGCGTATCAATAGTCAACCGTACGCGATTTATTTGTTCGTTTCCGAAGTTTCCACTCCATTTGCTTTTATGGCTATGTTCAGTTATGTTTATTGTTTAATCGTTTGATTGACTATTGATTGTTTTTTAAAATTATGTACGCATCAGAATGCATTACGAGGCAAAGAAATGTAAAAATGAGGAAAACCCTAAAAGAATAAGAAAATAATTTACCAAATTAATATCGTTTCATAATACATATATTTTTTATAAAATGTTTATATATGTATAATTCTGCATATATGCCATTTATTTTTAATATAAAATATATAAAACATTCATCCCAGTTTAGATTTATTTAAATGAACAAAAAAAAACACTTCTAACGTCTCCTGTTAGCATAAATTCGAAATTTGCGCCAGCGTGATTTCGAATTTCGCTCTTATATCGATCGCACTTACGACTTGAAGTTTGCACGTTTTGTTTCTCTGGGTAGAAAGTGTGTACGATAGATAGGGATACCCTAAAGTAAGTGTGAAATGGAAGAATAAAATATGTCTGTGATATGTTAAAACATACTTTGAGCTTCATATCGCTATCCATGTAATATATATGATCTAAGCCTAAAAGTTTACGAATATATACTGGAAAAGAGATTGAAAGATATAATAGAAAGTCAACTATCAGACGTACAAAGCGGATTTAGGAAAGGAAGGGGCACACAGGATAATATCTTTACGATAAAACAATTAATAGAAAAAACAAGAACAACAGACTCAAAATTATAGTTGGCATTTGTAGATTTGAATAAGACATTCGACACGGTATCGCAAAAAGCCATTTGGGAAGGACTTAGGAATAGACACGTAAACGAAAAATTAATAAAAGGAATACAAAGTTTATACGATAACAATAAGAACTACGTAAGGAAAAATAACATGGTGTCAGACTCCTTTAACATAAACGATGGACTGAGGCAAGGCGGCGTAATGAGTCCGACTTTGTTCATACTAGTTCTGGACGATGTCATTAAAGCAGTTAAGGGTAGGATCCGTAAAACACACATAGGTTATAAGCAACTTAAACCAGTTTACTTCTCTGAGTGTGCATTTGCCGACGATCTCGTGATTGCAGCACCCAATGAAAAAGATTTACGATTGAATTTAATGATATGGGAAGAAGAACTTATGTAAAAGAATCTAAAGATTAACACAACTAAAACAAAAGTGATGGTAATTGGGAAAGAAGATAAAAGAATTAAAATAGTATTGAAACAAGAAGAACTCCAGCAAGTAGACGAATACAAATATTTAGGAACTATACTTGAAAGACAGAGAAATATAGAAAATGAAATTAAAGATAGAATTAACAATGCAGCAAAAATATACTATAGTCTAAATAGGTCACTCATAAGGAAGAGAGAAATAAGTAGAAGAACAAAAACTATAGTCTATAAAACCGTTTGCAGACCAACACTAACCTATGGGAGTGAGAGTTGGGTATTAAACCACGCACAAAAAAGCAGACTCCAAGCTATGGACATGAAGTACCTCCGCGCAGTAAAAGGTGTAACCCATAGAGACATGATCAGAAATGACGCAATAAGAGAAGAAGTAGGAGTAGAGCCAATCTTAAGTATTATTAAAAAAAATCAATTAAAATGGTTTGGTCATCTCAACAGAATGGGCGAAGATCGACAGGCAAAACGTATATGGACAACAAAAGTACAACAAAAGACAACAAGAGGCAGACCGACAAAATCGTGGAATGACGAAATAGTTTCAATATTAAAAGAAAGAAATACATCCTGGAACGAAGCGGCAGCCAAGGCAAAGAAGAAAAAAGAATGGAGTGAATTTGTGCATCTACATTAATAACTTTTGTTTTACTTTATTATTTGTATTATGTATGTGTTGTATTATTTGTACACTTTAGGGTAAAAGGTTATCAATTATATATATATATATATATATATATATATAGAAAGAGAAAAAAAAACTCAATTTTATGACGAAAAGTTCATATAAACATCTGTGATAAGTCTTGTCGTTAATGAGATACAGGGTGTTTTATTATTTTATTAGAAGCAACAACATGTGTTAAACATGAAGAAAAAATATTATATTTCAGAGCATATGTTCAAAATGTCCACCTGCAGCTAAAATGCAAGCATCTGCTCGATGTCTAATTGATTGCCGAATACGTTCGAAGATACCAGGTTTGTTACGAATAAGATTACAGCCTTGTATGATACGATTTTGAAGATCTTGTACGTTTAATATCGGGGTTGTGTAAATGAGCGATTTTAAATATCCCCACACACAAAAATCCAGAGGATTGTGTCCCGGTGATCTAGGGGGCCACGGGTGTGGAGATCCTCGTCCGATCCAATGGTCTGGAAAAACGTTATTTAAAAACTCGCGAACAATCAATGAAAAATGTGGAGGAGCTCCGTCATGCATGAACCATATGCGCCTTCTAATAATAAGAGGTACATCCTCTAAAAGAACTGGAAGTTCATTTAACACAGTCATCGTTGTTAACTTAACACAAAAAGATCGTATTATTAAAAATTTATTGATCGTTGTTTGCGTTGGTTTTTAGGTTTGACACAGTTGTCAACGTTACTTCAAACGTCACTTATAATAAGCATGTTTTTCGTATTACTTCTAAAAACCAGTAGCGTCACCAGGAAAAATTAATTTCAAATACAATCACAGCTGATTTATTACAAACAATTCAACACCCTATATCTCATTAACGACAAGACTTATCACACATGTTTATATGAACTTTTCGTCTTAAAATTGAGTGACGAAGCGCCCCATATAATATTTTAGATATTTTAGATTACTTAGGAAACACCCTGTATACACAGTATGTCCACGGATCGAGTTCCAAAGAGAAAAAACTTTTTTATTTTGCATTTTACAAGAAAAATGTATTCTTGATAAAAGTTTTTGCATGTTTCGAAACGGCCAAGTCAGTTTTAACCTTTTCAAAATTTCTTTTAGTTTAAGATAAAAATCGAAAAATTGGTCGTTTTATTTGAAAATGTTTAAAAGTCCCAGAAATTAAGTTGCGTTGTCATGGTAATTATCGATATTTATTTATCTAATTAACTGCCAGTTACAAAAATCAACCATAATAGTTGAAAATGTTCCGTTGAGTTGTCGAAGAATTTAATCAAAAGTTCCCGGATATTTACATCTCAAATAGAGGTGCACGAGCATTGGTCAAAAAATTCCTATCCACTGGCTCCATACTGGATGTAAAGAAAAACAATATAGCACGAGATGAAGCCATTCTTCTTATAATGAATTCAGTACGGAACTATCCCAAACTTTCCTTGCGGCGCAAATCAGTCCTTCAATTAGTAAATCACTCATTCAAAAGATTTTGAAACAAAGGAAGTTCCATTCCTACAAGCCCATTTTTAATCATGCATTAGAACCCGGAGATGCTGCGAAACGTTTGTATTTTTGTCTGTGGATGGGCGCTCAAATCATGGATAATCAATATTTTTAGCGAAATATTTTTTCTGATGAGGCCACGTTTTCTACTAATGGTACTGTTGCATCTCAACATGTGAGATATTGGACCGATTACAATCCGAATTTTCGCATCCCTCACAATCGACAATATTCGGCAAAAGTTAATGTGTGGTGTGCAATTTCTTACCATGGTATTATTGGACCATATTTTTTTGATAATACTGTCAATCAGCATACGTACTTGGGTATGCTGCAAAATTTTGTTGATGAACGTTTGGACGGTCTACCGATTAATTACCTCGCAAGGTGATATTTCCAACAAGTTGGTTGTCCGGCTCATTATGCTAGGATTGTTGTTGAGTGGTTAAATCAGTAATTTGGACAGAATTGGATAGGTCGAAATGGTCCCGTGATATGGCCACCAAGGAGCCCTGATTTAACAATGGCTGATTTTTATCTTTGGGGTCGTTTGAAGCAAATAGTTTATGCAAATAATCTTCTTCCGAACGTAGAAGATTTAAAGGAGAGGATTAGAGACGCTGTAACGTCTTTAACTCTCGAAGAAATTCGAAGAAGTTATAGAGAATTGCGCCGACGGCTAGAATTGTGCGTTGAAAAGGGTGGTGAATGGATTGAGTAAAATAGTTATTAGTTATATCATTTTTGTTTATGACTTTATGAAATTAAAATATACTGACTTGGCCATTTCGAGACATGCAAAAACTTTTATCAAGAATACATTTTTCTTGTAAAATGCAAAATAAAAAAGTTTTTCCTCTTTGGACCTCGATCCGTGGACATACTGTATATATATATATATATATATATATATATATGTATAGTTGGTTTCTCGGGTATTTATCCGCGTGTCTGAACGGCTCCCACAAGAAGAACCATTACAATTTAAAACTTGACGTTTCGACGACATCTCATTCGTCATTATCTGAAGTCTGAAGTTTGTGCTGTCTGTGCTGTAATCGAGTGTGCGATCGGTTATATGCCACTCCTGTCCTCCTCTCGCCGCTGCTGCAATAGACCGTCAGTCGGCGTTTGATTGCCGGACCGTGGACGCTGCACGGCTACGGGTAACGGGACCTCTGCTGTTGTCTCGTTGCATGTCAATGCTAGCCATCCTACGTACTACTGTGTTTGTCCGAATCGGTGGTGGTAAGTCTCGATTCCTAAGTAGTGGCCTCCATATCATTGGTAAACGCTGCGCATCGTCTCTCTTGTTCATGCTATTGGGCCTCCTG
>SMLS01020493.1:0-25481 GCA_004785975.1 Popillia japonica | reverse complement strand
TAATATTCAATGTTAACCTTTTGTTGGTGATTGTAAAACTTGCCTAGGATAAAGGGAAAAAAACGGTAAGTTTGTTATTTAATTTTATATATAAAACGTATAGGTATTAGGTGTTATTATAGAGAAATGCGCAAGGAATAAATTAATCCATGTTTGCCTTGTACAACTGTTAAAATGGGAGTAGGTATGTAGCTGTATTTATTTTAGTATATAGCTGTATTTATGTCGATATGGCAAGCCGGTGGACAAGCTACATACTGTGAAAATGTGTCGTGTATGATAGGTTATGTGGAAGAACATCTGAAGATGGATATCGCCTTTCATTAAAGTCCAGTTATTATTATTTCTCCAGGCCTAGTACAAGCATATTTCAAAATTTCTGTCACATGTAAGATGTTCCATAACACAATGATGTCTAAGTCTGTGGATAACTTGATGGCCCTTGAAGCAAAAATATGAGGACCAACTGCAACTGGTAATAGCGTCCAGGTATTGAACTTTAGTATCTATACATAACAGCATATACATATTTCAGGAGCATAAACTTAGTTTTATTGGAGGATATAACCATATACCGAAAGAAATTGCACAAACAGATGTTTGAATTGTGTATTTGATTATGGAATTGCAGAGCATTTTTCTTGGACTGGCCAGAACATAAAAGTTAAAGATTTAAAACTTATTAAAGTTTTAAAATGTAATTACGTTTTATACTGCCATTTACATACAGTTAAGTATAACTAAATTAGAATTTAATGACAAACTAAATATTTATAGGTGCAGTCACGAAGATGTTGAAAATTATGACAGAGAGAGATTTTGAAACATATGTAATGGACTATTTTCGCCACGCAAAGCAAAGACGCATAAGACTTTCAAAATTAAAAAATTATATAAATAAATATGTCCATAGATTTTATACTATGAATAAATAAATATTTGAAATATATTGTTTAATGTCTCTAAAAATTTCGCATTAGTTTTGGAGGGACAGAAGGCTATGTGATTTCTGTAAGGTCTGGGTATGACAAAGTTTTGCACATATGTTTTCAAGATACCTTGAACGTGCTACAAATTTTGCTCTATTCGTCCAATTACCGTCGCTATGTGATACCTCGTGATAAAGCTGTATTCTCGGTAGTGCAAGCAGCTTGCAATGCACCGGGTCGGAATGGGTTCTGCAAGTGCTTGGCAAAATAAACTATGAATTCAAATGAATTTCTCGGGTTGCATCATTTTACGGGTACAAACTCGACAAAGCATATTGCTTTCACATGGAGATTCTTTGAAATAATATTTTGCCGAGCATGTGAAGAGCTCATTTTGAGTCGCTGCATTGCAGGTTGTTTGCATTATAGAATACAATTCAATTTGAGGTTGCTACAATCACATCCGTCTAACAATATCAATGTGATGTTATTTACAAGTCATCACTGCAATGTTATAAGTCCAATGTTGAATTGATGTTAGTAATCTAACGTCCACGTGATTTTTTTTGTTAGGCGGACATAAGAGGTTAAGTAGATGTCACAGCGATATAATTTCACATATCGAAATAACATCGCACGACACATGTGCACGTTATTTTAACGTTAATGCGATAGTATTTTGCTTAGTGGGATACTGCTTATATTATTGCATTAAGAACTACAAAAGACTATTTATTACTTACTGATAAACCAATTTCATCGGCAATTGCGGCTATTGCTATATTTCTCTGCAGCAATTTTACATCTGCCACAAATATTACAAAGACGCCGCGAGTATTATTTTAGACAGATAAATAAAGTTTGTCTACAGTAAGATTTCCTTAAAGTTTCCCGATCAAAATGTTAAAATCAGGGAAATACCAAATTAAAGCCGTTCTATTTCTAAATAACATCTAAAACACTACGCAATCAATAATCAAATTGTTTGTGGTAAACAAAGGTATATTGTGTCACAAGAGTGGAGAGTATCTTTATCATGTGTGACATATGCGAAATAAATCTCGAGAGTAGCCGAATAGATACATTCAAGATCTATTATTTATAATTTTCTCTAAAATTAAAAGCGAATAGTACCTACTGCACACATACACTTATATAATTGCATGATCCGCAGTTTTAAATACCAAAACAATTATTTTTGTTTAACATAATATATAATTCCATAAACATTTTTGTATGGTGCTTATCCCCAAATATTATTTTTAAAGGTAGCTTCATCTCATTATTTCGTCAATATACAAAGACATCAAACGACAAATTTGATTATTAAAGATAGCAATTCTCAACACAATTTTAAAATAATAGCATTTCTATATAATATGAAAATGCTACGCAAGCATTCTTTTGTGCGTAACCAGAAAGAAGCAACTATTTATGTATATAGATACTCGAGATTTTAAAGGATGACGTGTCATTGATTCCCAATTCAAATATCCGCGTGCTGTTTCATTCCGCATTTAAGCAAGCTCTCCAGGAGACCACTATCTCTTAACAGATACATACACAATATGTTTAATTTTAATACATAATAATAAATAATAACACACGTTTTCCATCGGAGAAGCTTTATAATGCACTGTTCGATCGTTACGACAATCAAACGTATTACAAATCAACGGTATTACGTAGTATTTCAAATTATAATAACGAGACTACAGACAAGATTATATTAGATATACCATGAAATGTATTGATATGTGCGAAAACCACTTTTTCTACTTTTATTAACCAAGAACGTATCTAGTTTTCAAGTTTACCTGCAAATACGTGTAGCTCCACGATATATTTTACTATACTTTGTGTTCTATCGATAACGATGTTTTGATTCATTATAAATGACGACAATTATATATATTGCATTTAAAATATTAAAAACCAATATAGCTAAAGTATAAATTGAGATATTACGTGAATATTAGACGCCAAAAATCGTGAACTACGCATCACTATGTATGAAAAAGTATAGATCACCCACAATACAGCACCGCGAACCGGGTAACTGTACACAATATCATCGATTCGCATTTAATTTGAAACAGACTGTACATACATATGTAGGTACATACATATATAGCTGGATATGCACCAGAGTTTTTGACTCACAATTTCTCTTTTTCGACAAGATCGCTGATTTATGTATGGCTTCCATTAAGTTGAATTTTGGTTAATATAATATATGCCAAATATAATTGGTTTACAAACAATTCAATCTGCAACCAACTTGTATCGTTGTAAGACGAAAATGGCGTTGCTGAATATTTAGCTTAAGGTTAGTTAGTAGAATAAGGAATTTTGTCTAAAAAAAAATAACCAATACTTCTGAATCGTATTTTATCAAACCACAAACTGGAGTAATCAACATTCTTTCTGTGTAGTAGTAGTACTTTTCATTTATGTATGTGTATTATTGGTGGAACAAGAAACAAACAAGATGATACATGGAAAATATAATTTTCCCATACCTTGCTAACCGAAATAACAAGTAGTTAGATCTGCTTCTTCCGCTTATTATCAAGGCCATCCGATTTTGCTAATACCTTTTATTTAAGCATCTTGCATAAATTATTCGTCATATGTTGTGTTTAAGTGAATAATAGATGCAGTAATACAGAATGCTCTACGAAACTTGTTACCTAGTTAGAAAGATTAGAAAATCTACAGCTAAACCATTTCTGGATATTCGATATTTGCATTTGTATTACTGGTTCTTTTGTTTTAAACTACATATTTTTAACCAAATCTAACTTATACTTACAGCATACTTATATTTGTAAATTACTACTTTTTAAATGAAATGGTATATATTTTTTGAGTGCATTCAATTCTATGAATTAGTTGTAAATATTTTGTATTAGGATATGCTATCCCTAACTTCCAGTTTTGCTCTACATGTACGATTTTTGTTTAATAGTTAGCTACTTTATCATATAGAAAGATTAATATTGTAAAGTTCTTTCAGTCGTAAGGTGCTAAACTTGCGCAAATGTAAAGGAATTTTATCATTTTACGAATGTATTCATTTTCATTTTATCTTTATGTTTGTATGTAATTACCTATAAATCTATAATCTAAGAAGTAAATCTAATTATCTGTATATCACAAGTGATATATTTTGTGTTAATCACAGTTTTCATTAAATTATTATGAATGAGCTCGTTCCTAATACAAACCCATGAAATTTGCAACAAATACATAGAAAATAAACCATAGGTATGAGCAGTTTTTTTTCTTCACAATAACACAAAATATTCACAAGTAAATGGAAATGGTCTTTTAAAGTAAAACCACCATTAAGTGAAGCCAATGATCTAAGCTGAATCTAAATGAGCTTTGGTCAGGATTGAGTGTCAATGAAAAAGAATCAAAATGTCATCGATTTGATAAATACTTCAGTTTCATACCAAACTACGAAAGTAAGTAACAGATATATTATGATAATTCCTGTTGTTTAAATCATTTCATTATTTTTAATGACGTAAAATAAAAATTTTGAAAATAGCTACTCAATTAAAATATTCAAAAACAAAAAATAAATAAAAATAAATTGCACCTGTAAATCACTCAACATATAAATGATAAAATACAGTGATATATTTATGGACATAGAGTACATTATAACCAATAAATTTATTTTTCCGTTGTTATATTATATGATAATGCGTATTGATAATCAGAAGTAGTTGAAGCACATAATAATTACTTAATGGCGATCGCATTGGGTTTACATTTGCGGCTCAATTATTGTGCAAATACAAGAAAGTTAAATATAATTAACGAGAAAACCCATAAGCAGTTGACACTTTAAAAGTTTGTCAAGTTACTTACGAGCTTATAAAGATGCAGATTTAAAGTATGTCGGCACGGCGTATCCATGCTGTCTGTTCATTAAAAGTTGTTAGAATAATTTACAACAAAATGTTTATAAATAATGAAAATCCTGTTTATGCAGTGAAGTATTGTACAAAAGTGGTGCCATTAACCTTATCAAGTTTGAATGATGAATATATCTTTCAAAGAATAAAGTGCAGCGCAACTATTGATAAGCATAATTTATTATCAACATAGTAGACATGGCGGCAACTCTAAGAGAAAAATAAACGGAAACCTAAGTTAGATATTAGTAGGTGTAGTTCTATTTTCCTATGTAATCTCAACAGCGTGTTTAATATAGAGGAGCTATACGTTATCCCCAGTCACTAGCTGGCATAGTGCAATCCGAAATTTACCAAAATATTAGAATGTGTTGAAAAAAATAGTGGAATTAATTCCAAATAACAGTTTCGCACTTTCCACAGTTCCCAGAACAAGAATGTTTTGAGAATGTTCAAAATTTCCTACAATATACAAGTCTCTGAAGTTAATTTAATAAACCTTTTATCATTGATACTTTCTGCGAAAAAAAATCTCTTACTTCTTCGATGAGATTCATGTTCATGAGAGCTGACTAATATAGAGAAGTTTAGTTATTGCGTGTCTGTCTGCAAGTGCTAAGCGAAACAAAATGCATATAGTTCGAATACGTCATAGTTATCACCGACTTAGCGACTTTGATAGGGGTAGAACTGTTGCATATCGAAATGTTGGTTTGTCCCATCGCGAAATTGGCCGTCGTGTTAAGTGTACCTACTGCAATGACGGTAAGGCGTATGTGTCGTGTGTGGACAGAAGAAGGTAAAGGAACACGAAGAAAGCCAACTGGTCAACCAAGGCGTACCACTGAGGATCAACATAGGCGCTTAAGACAACCAGCTCTAGGAGAGCGTTTTGCTATAACGCATCAAATCGCTCACCAATGGTTTGGAGAAGAAGGTAGACACGTTACTTATATCGTCACATTCGAGTCTTTGGACTTTTGTCCTACCGTCCACGATTAGTGTTTCTTTTGACCGCAGACTACTGTCGTCAACGCTTGAACTGGTGCAGAGAACGGCAGCATTGGGAAGCGATTCTGTCTAGGTATACACGATGGCCGTAAAAAGGTACATTGGTTTGCTGTTGAGAGGCTTGTACACAGAACTGTTGGGGTATTGGTTTGGAGGGCTATTGCTTCTGGTAGTCAAGAACAATAAGATCTTTCAAGCCACCGATGAAAACAAAGACATTGTCCGATATTACTGTTGCATTTAATATCAACATTTCAACTTCTGCCGTAAATTTATTAATTGAAACACTTGTATTAGTGGTGAAACATCAAGTTCTTATTTCCTTTTGTGCTTAGGTATATTAATTTGTATTGTGCACTACCGACCCAAAGTTTGGAAGCCGTAATAAATTCTTTCGTAAGATAAATAGAACTAAAGTATTTATTTTATACACATAATCCAGCAACATTTCTTTGATATTTAAAATATTAGATATAAAAGATATTTACATATCATTAGTTTAGTTCTCTATTAGGTTAATCAGAGTATTTATGCCGTCAGTTATGCAGTCATTGTTACGTTACGTGGTAGAAGAGTTTTATTAGTAGTTTTGTGTCAAGCGGCTGTATTATTTTTATTTTCTAAAATTATTAATAGCAAGCAATTGACTTTAGAGCAACGTTTTGCAAGACAACGAAATATTTAAATTGGGCTATAGGTGAGTGGAAAACCGTATTGTGGATGAACAAATTCAAATTTTAAGTCTTTGAGTCTAAGCGCACAACTTTTGTTAGTCGGTGACCTGCAGAACTCTCAAAGAAATGTGCTTAGTGCCTACCATACAGCATTATGAGCGAAATGTGATGGCTTTGAGGTGTGTTGGCATTGTTTTCACGAACTCACATTATCAGTCAACTACCAAAGTACGTCTACATCTTTTGGAAGAAAGAAGAACGACGGGAGTTTCTCATCTATTAAACATTCGTGGAATGAGGTAAATAGAAAAGCGAAAGCGCGACAACCAACAAGTTTGCAATAGCTTTGGGAATACTTGCAGGAAGCTTGGCACTTACTAATTTGCTAATTTGCTATAGTAATATTAACATTGTTTTCTGTTACAGTTCCACCGGTTGAACTCAATCTCTCAATGAAAGACGTAGTCAGCAATTTAAACATACACTTCGATAGTTATGATCATCACATAACACCGATGGTTTTACCCATCAATTTCGAAAATGGGCGGAATTTTTTATTTTTTTTTATTTCTATTTCATTGTAATAGATTGCCATAAAATGTTCGTGTCTGCAAAGTGAGGAATGTTAAAGACCTTTAATTATATACTCTGTTATAGAACGTTCAGTTATCGTTTAGCTGGAGTAAGTAAACAACTGCAAACAGGCAATCTCCGCCCTCTATACATATCAAAAACTACTACCATACAAAAACATTACTAACATTGCAACATTACTGAACAAACTAATATTACTCGCGAAAATAAAATATATACTCTGTTTTGTAACCATTACATAGGTACTATCGGGGAAATGAATCGAAATACCATAAAATTTATCAGATTAAATCAGGCAGAAAAATATTAATAGACAAACAACTTGGGTAATGCTGACGGCTATGTCCTGTTAGACATACAATTTCAATAGTTGACAGTTTCTCCCGAAATTCTATACATAATAAATAGACAATTGACTTAGGAGTAGCATTGTAGCGATAGTCCGGATAAATGACAATGACAATTGAATCTACTTATATTTCGATTATGGTATATCGAATAATATTTATAGGTATCCGATTAAAAATATATGTAACGATTTTTCCTTATTGATTAAAGAAGAGATTATTAGTTTATGCCAGAAAGGTTATTCAACAAGAGAAATAAGTCAATAAATGGGTACCTAACAGTACTGTTAAGATTTAAAACAAAAATTCTACATCTACTGGTAGCGACGTCACATGAAAATCTCTTCTACTGTTTCAGAAAATTTAACGAAGCTACACAAGTGCAAATATCCTAACAAATCAGTTATAAGAAAATTACATGTGAGTGGTAAACGTCGTCTAAGTTTTGCAGGCCAATAATTGCATTTTCATAGGATCGATGTCGTCTGTTGTGATGAGAAACATTTCGATCTGATCAAAATGTCGAATTGTTCGTATATATGTATGATATGATGATGATATGATGCTTCTATGGAAAGATAGAATGGAAATGCACTGCAACAGGAAGCAGTTATTGCGAGGGTAGGATGCCTTACAAAACATCAAATTACTAATATAAAACAATATTTTTTATAGAATTCTATTTATTTAATTTATTTATTATAAATAATAATAAAAAATATTTTAATACCTTGTTTTGTTATTATTTAATTTAAATTTTATTCATTTTATTACTTATTACTTTTTTATTTTCACGTCTAGTTTTATATTTTCTTTTTAGTAGTTTTTTTTTGTCTTGTCTTTTTATTTTATTGACTGGAATTCTATATGTTGGCCGTTAATGAATAACCTTCTACATGGAATTTTATAAAATGCGGCCCATCTACAGTATGCCTAATTAAGTAAGATAGAATATGTTATTATGAATTCTATTGCTTGCGGTCTCATTGTTCACCTTGTGGAGGACCTGAGACCCACGGTTAACCAGACAAATACTAAATCAGTGATTAGTGATTAACGCTTTGTCAGCACTCCTTAAAATAGGTGGTAGTCAATATGTCCGGGATAGTACATAAGTATGCACAGTAGCATATCGTTGGCTTAATAAGAAAATTGCCTAACTCCATTTCATGAAATTTTACAGGAGAGCTAAAAAACGTTTAATTTTGTAGATTTCTCTTACCTATGTGTGTGTTATCTTGTTCAGATACTTATTTTGACACAGTTTTTAGAAGTCTATAAATAAATAAAAATTGAAAAAAATAATGGAGGCATATTTCCACATAATTTTTAGATTTCTGTGGCAGTTAGGCAAATTGTTAACCTACCTGATGAAAAGTTTAACTAATAATAAAAACTATTTTTGTTTTATAATTTATCGCAATTGGTACAGGTTTTAACTGAGAATATTCTGAAATAATATTATTTATAGTAATATAAATAAATAAGATGAAATAAAAGTAAAAAATATTGAGACTGGTAAGATGCAAAAGTATGGCTCACATAATCTTAATATAATGCGGATTTCGGCAGTTTTCTGGCGCTTTTTTACTGACGTAAGTTAGGCAGATTTCTGTTTCGTCATTTATGAGCGTACACAATTTATTTTGATATAGGTAGTTTTCTGAATTGATAGCCACTCATATTAGGATACCGATGGCACTAAAACCCTAATTTTACTAAAAGTGGAGTTAGGCAATTTTCTTAAACCCGACGATATTGGTCTGATACACATAACACCAATAAATTCATAGCAACAACAGAAGCAAGTACTAAGTTTTACAACATATTATTAATTTAGTTTATTTTATGGTTAACGTTATATGTTCAGAGATAAAAAAACTCACTGTATATATTACTACGTATGATAGCATTTTAATTACGTTTACCAGATTTGTGTTGGCCCAAATATGATTCTTCTGTGTGTAGAAGATTTTAACAAGTGTTTTACTTAAATTTTTATACTGCAGCCTATGTAAGTGTATTTTTATTTAAATACTGTTTTCTGGTTGTAATTTGAGGATTTTTGTTTCAATTAAACAGGTTTTTGAAAAAGGATGAAATTCTTAAAAAAAACCCTAATTCCGTACTAGTTTACGGCGAATACATTACTAGTATCATCGCAACGTCAGTTACATCCGAGTTCTTCACTTGCAATTTTATTTTACTACGTATGTATATACATATACCCATCATTTTATAAATACAACGTAATTTGGACGGTGAGAACTCTTATCAAACAAAATAGGACATAATATAGGAGATGGTTCTTAAGTATTTATTACCCCATGAACGAAAGCAGGAACTGCCGATATTCGGAAAAACTTTAGTACGTCTTTAAGTAGCTGAACTGTCACAACATTTCCGTATCCGTAACTTTGTTTTCTCTTGTGATTTCTCCGTTTTTTTATTGGTGTGCGCTCTACTTGAAATCCCAAAATGTAATTGAATAAATTGTTCTGCATATTTGCTCCGTACTGTATTACCAGCAAAAGTATAATATTTATAACACTAACATTACTGCATCCTAGCATTTTAGAGAAAAAGATTTTGTGTTGAATCCTTTTGCTAGACAAATACCATATACGAACATTTGTATTCAGTTCGAAATGCTTCTTTCAGCAATAAAACAGATTCAAGGCATAACAGATCTTTAATGAAAATCTACTCCTCTTTTTTTAAATTTATTATCTACAGAATATGGCATCTTCTGGGATCTCCCGATTGTAATTTTGCTACCTACATATACATTTTATCGAAATTTATTCTTACCAAACGATATAAGTAACGATAATAGTAGATTAGTCTATACGTTGTATTACTCCCACTACGGAACAGCCTGCACGTTAGTACATTTTTGAATTATTTCATTTTGTAGAAAGTAATTAAAATACGCTGTACTAAAACTCAAATTGGAGTAATTTCTAAATTAAAAAAGATACACAAGGATAGCTTCTGTATTGATGATTACAAAACCGCGAAAACTGTTTTGTCTAAGCACTCTAAAGAAGAACGCCACAACTTTGATTTTGAAAATATTAAAATTAAAAAAAAGAAAACGATTATAAAAAAAGATTAATTTATGAAATGATATATAGAGAATTTAAGTGTGATTTATAATAATTTCATTCACGCCTAAATTTTATTATGTTAAGTTGTTGACTAGGCTTTTTGCCATGTTCTTTTCTAGTACTTAAAGAGAATTGTTAGGGGTCGGCAAAAATATATTGATATAAGAATTTTAAAATTAGATTTTTAAAATATTTTATTTTGTTCATGAGATTGCAAATATTTCTGTATATACATATGTATCAATAATTTTTTGTGTATTTAGATAATTTTATTAATAGGCATTGCTACTGGTTTTTTAATTTATATCACACAAATTATATATCAATTTCTTTAACTGAGGAAATATTACGAACACGTAAAAGTTGCTTGATCTGATGACCTTTATTGATATGTATTTCTAATCTCTGCGGAAATGTATGAAATACTGCAATACATAATTTTATACGCAGACGTACTTGAGGCTTAATTTTGCGAATATCTTGACTGGTTACGTTTTCCATATTCTCTAATGTATGTTTTCATCTAGTGTATTCTTCCTCTTTTTTTGCTTAGACTTCCCTTGAATAATAGGCACCAATAATAAATAATATTAGGAAGCTTTGGTTCGCACTAGATAAAATTACTTAGAACTTGAAAAAGACAGTCCGTATGAAAGCTGTTTCAACCAGTTAAAAGTGTTTAACTTCGATATATTGTATTAGATTTGTCACAATGTGTCAGCAATGTTTCTTTCCTAGGACTGAATATCACAATAACTTCTAGGTTTTAATACAGAATGTATTTGTTAAGCTTACCTTATATTTCACCAAACAATTAAATAATATATGCGATATTCCATTTAAAATGTAACGTATCGTACATACAAAATTAAACAATATATTTACATATCTGACAAAATATTTTTCTACTGTAAGAAATATTTTCTGATAAAATGTATAGCAAAGTCACAGTCGACTGACTTTAGAAAAATATCACAATGTTATTCTGAATATTGGATATTTTTTAGCTAATTTAATGTTTATGTATTACGCTTGGTGTGTGTTTTTTTAATTAAAATAGATATATCCTGCCATTTTAATTGTACCTATAAAAAATTAAAAATACATAGAGACAAGTATTGAAGTTGTATAGGTACTCGTATTTGTTTTGTAGAAATGGTGGAGAAAAAATGCGGTATGGTCACAAAAACAGATTTTCCAACTATCACAGTTACAAAAACAGTTCGTATTTTTTTAGAAATTGAGAATTGCTAAAAGGACACGGTAATTCACATCACCAAAACAAAAAACTTAGGTAGGACCTATTAATACCTACATTTATCACCTCATCTTTAAAATAGACGGAAGGTATTGAACAGAAATTGATTAATTATTGATAATGCAAAGAAAACAGGAAGAGGAAGAAAGAATTTTAAATTTAGCGAGGGAATGTCTTTAAATCTTGGTAGAAAGAAAAGCAACTGGGCTCCTATTGTAAGAGAACACCGCAATTACAAAGGACGCGTATTACGTAAGTTAAAAGATGTGCGCTCAAGACCACATAGAAGTTTTAAAACGAAAACAAAGATGAATAATTTGGAAGAACTACAAATGAGAAAATTAAGTAATACAAGGAAAAGTTCAAATTTGAAGAAGAAACTGTTGAAAGAATCAACAAAAGAAAGATTTAAGCAAAAAGAGATATTCTTTAATAGAAAAGAAAAATGCATTGTTTCAACACAAGGCAGTTTAGCACCGATTTTTAAACATTACATCACGAGTGGTGTAAATAGATTTTTGAGAACGGAAAGTACTTTAGTTTATATAAGAAATAGTTTTTATATTTAAATCTATTTTATACAGAATTTCATAGTTTCTCATAGCATTAATTTCGTTTAAAGAATTTAATCTTATCTAATATATGTATATCTCACATGGAAATTATATGTTACATTAAGTTAAGACCATAAATTATTTCGTATGTAGTGTTCTTAGTTTTACTATGAGTGGACTGTAAATATTTTTGATGTACAGCTGTTATAATTGATTATTTTTGAGGAAACATGTACTGATACTTGCACATCTGTTTTTTTTTACATATTTTGTACCATTCATTGTGTCTATAAGTAAACCATTCTGTACTACTGTCCTAATGATTTCCTAACATGTAGGACAATTACAAAATTGCATTATAATTTTTTTCCATATTTTAGACATATATATTTTATATATAAAACTACCAATCTCTTGGAATCAACTTATTTAAAACGATACAATATGAAAAGTATGGAAAGGGTTAAGTTAAAAAATACCTCACTGAATTTTAAGTTGCGAATAAAGGAATATAAGAAATCCACTTAAAGTGGAGAATAGAGGATATTACAAAATTGTTGCTTATATATGATTGTCTTTACGGTGGTAACCGAATAAAAATACCACGAGTATTATCAGTAATACATTTTATTTATTATTTGATATGATTTAATAATATTTCTCATATCCAGATCATCTTGTTCATGTATGTAATCTTCTGTGGTCAATGACTTGTCTAGGTGCAGCGCAAATTTTTATCGGGTCAAAATACCAGTCCTTGAATGCAGTATATAGAAAAGTTTAGTAAGGTGCACAATATCTTTCGCGACTTTAGTTGCGAAACTTTTGCTTCAAATTGTCTTTTTAATAACATATTGACTTCTTCAAGTTTTATTTTATAATTGCGCTGTACAATTGGTCAATTATCTATGGTCGTTACTAAAATTCGTAGACATGGATGTCCAAGTTCTCCCAAAAATGTTGGTCTTGACATTTTCGCTTAATGTTTTACAATCGAAAAGTAAAAAATTCTGCTGTAATGAACGGAATATGGAAAAACTGTAAACATAGTTATATTTTATGATAGCAAACTGCTTTCAAACGTAAATTATAAAAATTATTTTGTTGCAAACGATTTCCATTATATTGAAACTACAGGTACATTAGGTAGATATTCAGTTATTCTGGAAATTTCGTCCTGCATGTTTACAGCAATTTACTAATAAAAACTGCTCCAGAGTATCTATGATATTATATTGCGGAACATTATCTTCCACCCAACTTTTGCTTTTTTCTCTGTTAGTGTATCATGTTTTTATTAGCACACAAATAATATAGACAAAAATACAACCGAAAGTATAATAGACAACACCAAATAACGATGATTTAATATTAAAATTATTAAATTATTAAAATAAAAATATGTAAAATATGAATATACTTTCATATTCTTATCTATAATATTATTACCGCTTACAAAAACTTACTATATCCCAACAAGCAATTTTCATTGCACTCAAGCAATAATTAATACAGATCAATTTGAAATTAGAACAAGAAGGGAGTTAAAGAAAAAAAAGCATACTGGTATCAATTAAATCATGTTTCAAATAAATCTAATATTATTCATACAGGGTATCTCAGTGAAGTGGCTAGTTAGAAGTTTTCGGATTTAACAAACACTTCAGTTTTGAATTTGGTACTTACGTTACTGATAAGTTCTCACACACTGTAAGTGCCAGACCTCTGACATTTTAAAACTACCAAATACTAACATTGCCTCGCTAAAGCGTAGCAACATTTTTTCCTTATGTTGTATAGGGTATTCAAAAATTTATGTTATATCAAAAAATTTGTTCAGTTGTAAAACTCCATATATTTATGAAGAATGACAAAGAACTGCGGGAAGAACTGAATGACCCCCATTTACTGCCAATAGATGTAAAGAAATTCAGGAAACACTTTTTTTTAATTGGTAGTGTTAAAACAAAAAGAATCTGCAGTAATCCTGTTTCTGAAAACGAAGAGAATGAGAACAACGTTTTAGCGTATTTCGAAGCACATCCCCGTTGTTCAGTACACATTGTTTCTGACGATTTAGGCATTTGAAAGTCATCTGTTCACAGTATTCTGAAATCCAATAAGATGCATTCGTTTTCAGAAATTACAGTACGTACATGCTTTCCGGGAGGGTGATGAAGTAAAAAGAAATGACTTGTACGAGAAATTTCGTTAGACTTCAGCAGATCAAAATTTTGTGTCTAAAATAATTTGGAGTGACGAATCAAAATTCAGTCGGAAAACAATAACAAATAGAGGAAACAATTATTGGTCTAGGAAAAATCCGTGTATAACTAGAAACATGAATTTTCAAGAAACTTTCGGTTTCATGTATATTGTTTGGTATTCGATAATCAGATATGTAATTTACGATGAAAGTTTGACGCAACAAAAATATTTAGAAATTTTAAGAGACATCGTTAGAAATTTAATTGGAATGCTACCTGTCAACATATGAAACACGTGCTGGTACCAATTTGATGGTGCATCCGTACATTCTACACTGCAAATGCGTGAGCAACTTACGGAATATTTTGATGATCGATGGATGGGCCCTAATGCACCCTGGAGGTGGTCTCCACGATCACCGGATCAGATCCCTCTTGACTACTATCGATGGCGACGTATTAGGGGTCGAGTCTATGCCACTCCGGTCAGCACTAACGAAGACTTAGTAATTTGGGTAAGGAAACCGTTCAGAGAATTAAGCCCAGCCGAAATGCGAAGAAGTGCAAGTGTGCAATGAGACGTTGAATAATAAAATACTTGGAGAAGAACGTACGTCATATTGTACGCCTTTTATGAGTCTCTTATTTTATTGTTTAGTATTTAATATTGTTTCAGAAATGTTGTGCAAATATTACTGTTAAGTGTTTTGCACCTATGCATTTAAATATTTACATTGAAATGGACTCTTACAACTTGAAAGATTAATACCTGCGTCACTAATTTTTTAGAACCTGTAAACGTTTTACCTACTACATTTTGGTGAAACAGTGTCAGCATTTGGCAGTCTTAAAATGCGAGATCTCTAGCGTTTCTGTTTTCGCTTGATTGAATAGTAGTACTTGTAAAGGAAAAGTGTTTCAAAAAATCAGAATTTCTTTACATCTCCTATCGGTAAATTAGGAGAACTAGTAGAAGTGGGAATAGGGAGTATTACAGCAAATCGATGCAGAATCGAATTCTGCGCCGAACAGTGTCAAAATATATAGGGTGTTCTATTTGAAAAAAAGAGTTTTACAACTTTAAAAATTGTTTTATGTATCATAAATATTTGGATACCTGTATGATACGATGTTACTACTTTTTGGCGAGAAAATTTAGTTTAGTTAGTATTTGGCAGTTTTAAAATATCTCTCTCTGGCACTTACAGTAAGTGAAAATTAATCAGTTAAGTATGTATAACGGTGTAATGCCAATTTTTTTATAAAAATAGTAATATCTTAGAAACAGTTGAAGATAGGTACCTATAGAAAACCCTAGTGGTAATCGTCAGAGAATACGATGCTTAATTCAAAAATGTAGTAAAATATATGATATATTTAAATGAACCGGAAGTGCAAGAAACTTGAAAATATTTGAGCAAGAAGTAAGTACCAAATTATTGGGAACGCAAAATTTTCAAAAACTGAACTGTTACATTAAGTTCTAAAACTTCTAACTAGCCACTTCCGTGAGATCTCCTGTATAAAGTTCGTTCGTTGGATATTCGCCGTTACGTCATGAATTTCCGCTATTTTTCTCATTATGAATCTAGTCTTATTTTCCAGATAGTTTTTCAACTTGTTAGGTCAATGATAACACTTGCAATTCGAAATAAATCGAATAAATTTGACTTTTGTTAGAATTGCAAGTGTTATCATTGACCTAACAAGTGGAAAAACTATCTGGATAATAAGATAAGTTAAAAGGTCATAAAAATACATATATGAATCTAGTCGGATAAGACAAACCTGTCATTTTCGGTTTATTTCTAAATTTCATATTAGTCAAAAAGAACATATTGTTACGTGTTACTAAATAATCTTCAGGCGATAGTATTTCAAGAAAAGTATTTATTTTTACTAACTCAACACACAATTATAAAATTACTTACTAACGAATATCAGAATAACACTATTTATTTTAACACGAACAGATTATTTATCTACACATTTATCATTTATTTCCACTTAACGATTTGTATTACGCGCCAGATTGATAATGCTTCTGCTACGATGCAATCGTCCTTATATATGCCAGCACTACTGTCTAGAAGTTTGGAGACCTTCCCAGGCGCCCTCTCTGGAATAACCGAGAACCATCTGGACAATGCATTTAAACTTTATTAATCTCGATCTACGGGCACTAGACGGCGTTGTACATAACAATATAGTCGTCTGGTTTAGCTTATAATAAATATCGAATGTATGTATGTATGTATAATCTGTACCCAGTTACCACACATTGGTGTAGGGTATAATAAACCTAATCCGTTTCTCCGTACGTGTGAATATATCTTCGCCATACATCTCTGTCTCCGGCCAACCTCTTAGCATGCAACCATTTTGTTTCTTTCTTTGCAAACAGTTCCGCTATCACTCCATTCCAAGTCTTTCGGGGCCTACCTCTTTTTCTGCGCTTCTGCTTTTTCGTCTTCCACACTCTCTTCGCTGGTCTTTCTTCACTCATGCGTTGCATATGTCCCCACCAGCTCATTTGACGTTTTTCGATATATTGTATTAGTGAGTCTACTCCTTGTTCTTGTCTAATATCAATGTTCCTCATTCTATCTAGCTTAGTGACTCCTCTAACTCTTCGCAGATATTTCATCTCAAGGGCTTGTAAACTGCTTTTCTGTTTCTCGCTCAAGACACACGACTCGCAACTATGAGTTAATATAGGTCTGTAAATCGCTTTATAAACTTTTATTTTGGTTTCTCTTGCTATTTCTGTTTTATTTATAAAGTTCTTATTCATTGTGTGGTATAAGTTTAGCGTTTTCTGTATTTTGTTATTAATTTCCGCTTCTTGTGTTCCTTTTGCGGCTATGGTTACACCCAAATAATCAAATGTTTGTACCTGTTCTATTTTTGTCCCTTCTATTTCTATATTCGGATTGACTCTTTCTTCTCCTATTAACATTCCAAGTTCTTTTATAGCTTCCATTAACTGCGTCCTGTTAATTGAATCAAAAGCTTGCCGAATATCTATGAAGAGCATGTACATATAAAGTTTGTACTCGTGTGCCTTTTCCATTATTTGTTTCAGGCTGTGTATAGCGTCTGTTGTTGATCTGCCTTGCATAAATCCGCACTGATACTGCCCTATTACATTTTACGTTATTGTAACTAACTTCCGTATTCCTTTATTATATTGTTCATAAATATAATAAAAAGCAGGGACTTAAACTTTCACCCTGTCTCAAACCTATCTGTGTTGTAAATGGCTCTGACTTCATATTATTTGTAATAACCACGTTTACGTTATTGCTGTAGATCTTTTTCAAAATACGTATTATCTTGCATTTCATTCTTCTTTCTTTTAGAATTTTCCAAATTATATGTCTAGGCACCGTATCAAAAGCCTTTTCCAAATCCACAAAAACGAGATACATTTTTCGTTTCTCTTGTATTGTTCTTTGCGCTAGTTGTTTCAACATAAATATATGGTCCTAGGTGCTTCTACCACTTCGAAATCCGCTCTGTGATTCGTGTAGTGTGCTTTCTACAGTCGATCTAACTCTCATATCCGTTATTTTTTCGAACATCTTCATAGTGGTACTTAATAATGTCAAGCCTCTGTAGTTACTGCCTTCTTTTTTGTCTTCCTTTTTATGTATGGGTACTATTTGTGCTACTTGCCAATCTTCTGGAAATTTTTCTTCGATCCAAATTTTATTGAATAATTTTAGTAATAATTCCGTTCCTTTCTGTCTCATACATTTGATCATTTCTGAGCTTATTTTATCATATACCGGTGCTTTCCCATTTCTTAGTTTTCTAATTACTGTTTGGATTTCCTCCATTGTTATTTTATCTTCTTCCTCTATGGCTGGTTCATTCTCTTTTACCTCCGTTAAGTCGTCTTGTGGATAGTTTCCATTCTTTAACATCTGTTCGAAGTATTCTTTCCATCTAGCTATTATATCTTCATCGTCTGTCAATATTTCTCCATTGTCGTTTTTTTATAAAAAGTGTTTCCGACTTACCATCCTTTCTCAATGATTTTAATGTTGTAAAAAATAGTTTCTGATTTTCTTTACTGTCCTTCTCCATCTTATGTCCAACACATTCCATTTGCCTCTTTTTGCTTTTATTACTACCTCTTTAACCTTTCTTCTTCTCTCTCTTTTATATATATCGTATTTTCCCGCTACTCTATCTGCTAAGTAATTTTTCCATGCTTGTTTTGTAATTTTCACGTGCGCTTGTATTTCTTTGTTCCACTATGAGATGTATTTTTTTGTTCCATTATTTACACTTACACCACATATTTGTTTAGTAGTATCTATCAGGATAGATTTAATGTAATTCCACAATTCTTCAACGCTACTGTTTTCAGTTCCTTTATAGCCATTTATTAGTTTTGTTGTCAATACTTGTTCATATTTTTTTGCTGTTTCTTTGTTCCGCAGTTAAATAACGAATGACATATCGGCAAAGATCCGACGAACGAACAATGTAATTTTGACGTTTTAGAATAATACCCATTTTCAGTTCAACTAACTTTATTATGCATCGCATTATAAATTACTAGTTATTTGTCTTAGGTTTATCAGCATATACATATGTACAACTACCTTCTGACTAAAAGGGGGCTGAGAGATGATGACATGTTACCGTGACTTTCTGACTTCTCTTATACACATTTCACTCCACTTATATTAGTAGCAAAATGTCGGGTCTATCGTTTCCTCTTTTATTTATATATTCTTGTGCTTTGTATTAATGTTTACACTATTAGGATGTGGTCAAAGCCCTCAGAGACTCGAACCGTGAAATTTTGACAAAAATGCATAATTCAACAATTAAGAAAAAAATCATTAGTTATTAATTTCAGCAATACTTATATGCTATGCTAATTGTTGCATATGAATAACAAGCAAGATAAGTTTGCAAAAAGTGCTTTCGGAAAACAATCGCTAAACCTCGCTGATTGCTGGAGAGTTTAAACAATAATAGGCGTATCGGTTTTGTAACCGAGCTTTATATATTCTATAATTTATAGCATTAGCAAGGTATGTAGGTAGGTATGTATTTTAATAACATACTTTCAAATGTACCTATAGAGTAACCTGTTAAATGGTAAGAATAGAAATACTTTAAGGTTGCTTTTTTCTTATCATTTCGCGAATTATTCATTTCCTAGATTACTCACGACCCTTTGTGGTAACTGGCTGGTAGCGCAAATCCGTTGTAATACGGTAACTGGATGGGTAAACCGCGCAAGAGACTTCTGATATCCCCGAGGTTTTCATTCTAGCAAGGTTGCCACGTCCTAACGTCCTGGTATCCCCTACTCACTTTTTGCTACCGAAGTAGTCACGCTGGCTAGGTAACAAGTTTTTTGCATTTATTTAACTTGTAGTAGTATACATTTGTTTATTATAGGTATTATATGTATATATGTATACAGGTTGTATTTGAAATAAAAGTAAAAAATATTAAGAACGGTAAGATACAATTATATAGAATATAAATCCAAAAAAATTTTGTTCAATTACGATGCGAATGCCAAAATTAAAATCTCCCTTATAAATTGTAATATCCGCCGCATATCAATCGAGAATACGTTTACCTCGATCAAAGTATGCGCTACTTTGATCAGATGTTTTTGCGATGTCTTGCGCAGACATCGCAAAAACATCTGTCGATGTTATAAAAACTACGAAATAACGTTGTGTTTTTTAAATAGCTTTGAATGAAGAGTTCAATAATATCAATATGATTACGTATGAAAATACTATCAGAGGCCAAGAAGAGCTTTTATTTTAAATGTATCCAATCTATGGAATTACTTTAAACAACGATTGAAAATCGTTTAACTATAGTAAATATAAAACTATTGTTGTGAAATAAAGATAGTTTCTTAGTTGCAATTTTTGTAATCGTAGTCGTATTTTCCTTTTTATTAAAAAATTGTTGGTTCCATGTCTGCAACATCTATATACATACATTCAACATTTGAAACAGGCTACCTCTAATTGTGTGTTGCACACATGTTAAATAACGCCTATCGCCACACTTGCTGCTCTGCGCTAGTAAATCACAGTAGCGCGACGAATATTTTATAAATTTATTTTTTTTCTCGCGTCTGGGAAGGAATTTGCCCAAAATATTTTGGATTTAAGTTTAATAAAATATCTTTCCATTTTTCATAGTCTTTACTTTTAGTTCAAATACACCCTGTATATAATAAAATATATAAATATATAATATGCAGATAAAATATGTGCAATAGTATACCTATAAACGAAATAACTGACTATATAGGAACTGGGTGAACTTTTTATCTTGAGACAACGGAATATATCTAAAACATTGCAAAATCAAAACAAGATTTTAATAAGATTTGCTATAATGTAGGGGGCTCACTGAATGGTGCCGAACTCGATCCCCCACCTCATCCCCCGTGCCAGAGTAGGATGGGGGACAATTTTGAAATCTTAAATGGGAATCCTCATTTTGTATTGCAGATTCGAATTCTACGCCATCAATTATGTAGTTTTTGTTTGAAACTTTTTTCGATTCGTAACAGATAGTGCTGTAAAAAACATGGTTGTAAACGTCTAGAAAAATACTCAAAAAAGAGGAAACATGATTTTGCGTTTTTTTATTTTAACATTAAAATAAGATTTCAAAAAACCATTCAACAACGAAGAACTTTACTTTATCATATCCATTTCAGAAAATGTATAGATCTTTAAGACCTGGCGAAAAGAAATACAAAATCATACTCTTTTTTGAGTATTTGTTGGACGTTTACAAATATGTTTTTTTGAATTACAGCGCACAAAAACTACTTACGTGATGGCGTAGAATCCCAGTCTACAATACAAAATGGGGCCCCTTAAGATTTCAAAATGGTCCCTTTCCCACTCTAAGGACGAAGAGGGAGGCGATTCAGTATCATTATATCACATGTTATTAAGATCTATTTCTGATTTGATGCAGTGTTTTAAAAATATTTCGTTGTCTCAAGATAAAAAAACTCCTTTGAAGCTTTAAACGTATCAAAGTTGTGTTCCCTTTAATGGAATCCGCTGGATATTACCGCATTCTTTGATTCTCCGACCAAAATATCTGCCTGTTTTGACGGCTTATAACGGGGTGGGCATAAGTCAACTGGCAGCCTTGAAAACAGGGCATGCATCAGTTAGTATGTTAGTTAGCAAGTTAGTATGCTTGTCGAGACGATAGAGAGACAGATAAATACCGGTATCGTTGCGTGGTTTGATAGTTTTTGTCGAGTGAAATGGCACAAAATGTTCGAGTGATGTTTTCGTTACAACAGCGTGTGCTTTTGTTGAAACAGTTTTATTGACTTGATTGCGATTACGGAGCTATTGAAGAGGGTTTCAGAGAAAGGTGGTCTGATACACAATTCCCAAACCGCAATTAGGTACATGGTTGAATTAGCCGAAAAGACCGGTAGTGTGCAAGATGCAAGGCGTACCGGGCGTCCACGTTCGGTGCGCACTGAAGAGAATACCATGATCGTCGCGCAAAACTTCGTCGAAAATCCTCACCTCTCTGCCAAACGGAAATCATTGGAACTTGAAACTAGTTATGAAAGCATCCGATCCTTTTTTCGAGAGAAAAATCTTGTAGACGTGGCTGCGTGCGGGCCATTGCTCGGCCCCCAAGGTCTACGGGCGTTAAAGCGATGGACTTTTCAATTTGGAGTCTGGTGAAGAACCGGCTTTTCGCGCATCCGATCGCTAACGTGGAAAATATCAACATTGGATAACAATGAGTTCGATATCATCAATGAAGCCCTCGCGATGCTCGCCCGTATTGTTAATTCAATCGAAAAACGATATTTGAAGTGTATGGAGATGAACGGCGAACACTTTGAACACATATTGTAAATGTTTCTGTGGTATAATGAAACAAAACCAACGTTTTTAAATCATGTGTTATCGTCTTTTTTAAAGTAAACATTTGTTTAAAAAGAAAATAACATGTACATACATGCATACACGCATACATATAATATACATCTATTGTGCATCGCATGTTCCTTTCGGTTCTCTGACTCATTGCAAGATCTATATTCTTTCCAGTTTCCCGCATGAGTGGTATTGAGGACTCCCTTGTGGTGTTCTCCTTTTTCCCGTCACTGGTTGTATCTCAGGTTCCCTCTCATTTCATGTATTTTCCAACATCCTCTTCTTGATTTCTCTATGAAAGTTTGAGTGGTCCATTCTTGTACCTACACATATTGTGGTATTTGTACACATCTCAATAGTCTCAATATTTGGTATTCCAGTGGTTTTATATAGTTGTAATCTTAATATTATATATATATTAGTTTTATAGTTTTTTATATTAGTTGTAATCTTGGAGTTCTTTTATTTAGTCCGATATATTAGTTTCATAGCTCTATTTTGTTGTCGCTGCAATTTGTGTATATTTTTCGATGTTGTTTGGCCCCATATATTAATGAGGTAGTTTTTTTTTCTTGCCTTTGAGTTGTATATCGAATGCCGGTTTATACGATTTATTTGAGAAAATCATATAGTTTGTCTTATCTTCGTTTATTGTTATTAGGTTATTAAAACACCATTCTTCTATTTTTTCATATCATTGTTGATATAGTTTTGTATTTTTTGTGGGTTTTCCTTACTACATATAATACAGGTGTCGTCCGCGTATCCGTATATTTTGCCATTTCGGAATAATTCAAACATGTCATTGGTATATAGTATGTAGAGCAATGGCGGAAGGTTCCTGCCTTGTGGTATCCCATATTCGGCAAATCACTCCTCACTTTCAGCTTTGTTTATTTTTGGACGATTCATTAGGTGATTAGGTATTGAAATGATTCTACATGGGCAGAACACTCATAACTTAAATATAGAATTAATAAAGAAATAAATTCTGATCTAAGAATAATTGTAAAAGAAATTAAATTATATATTAGTTCATAAATATTAAAAATGTCAGCGCCATCTATTAATGAACAGATAGAACAGATTTTGACAACGAAAACAGACTGACTACAATAGCGATATTCTTCCAATTTTGACATCTAACCAACAAAGATATAAAAGGAATCTATACAAAACTCCATAGCAGTGATAAAACTGAAAAGAATGCTTTTGTTGGAAACCATGGGATACGAAAGTGAAAATTAATAACAAGGACTTCATTTTTTGAACACAAACGCGTGAATACGTACAAAAGTTGTGCTCCGTAAAATTTTGACGAAATTAATATAATTTTCAACACAGACCGAAAGCGGTATATTTTTATTAAGACGAATCTTTATTTTATACATCTGAGCAAGAGAATAAGATAAAATTAGAGCTCAAGTAAATTTTAACGCACACCAAACGCGGTATATAACCATATTACGACGATGCCGATCATTGAAACCACCAGACCAGACATTTTACGAGATGTACTAAGTAAAATACCTTCCAGGACCAGACTTCAGAATTCCGAGGAAGAGCAGGCGAAACCGAGAAGACTTGCACTAGGTTTTGCGACGAGAGCGGCGAAATCCACGAAACCTTATACACCATCGGAGACTACGAAACCGTACCAGTGTGATTCATCGGACAACGGACGAGTTTACAACCACCAGCTAATTTTACAGAGTATGTAGAAACCCCATCCGGTATTCTGATCTGAGAATTATATAGATCTGATTGTTATCTGTTCTAACATTAATAGACACACAATATATGTGTTGAATATAAAAGTATTATTTGATTTTGCATTTTTGAATTTACCGCTCATGATCTAACAGTGTTGTTAACACACACTAGATATAAGTAACCAGTCAGAAATGTGACAGATAAGTATGTTGTCTATGGTTGTGTTGTAACGTTTTCTGTTTTTTTGTTCGTTAGTAGTTTTAATGAATAAATACTTCCTATGTTGATACAGAAGTGATCTTTGATATTATTACATGTTTGCCCTGTAAACGCATCAATATGCCTTAAAATCTTATTTGGCCCCACTTTAGAGTATTATAATCTTACTTTTATACAAATAACGTAATTGAAAAATTTCATTATTTTGTGTTTATGTAATAAATATTATATCTAAATTAATAGAGAGTCTTAATTAGGGTTAACACGAGTATAGCACTTAAATCTATCAGCAGAACTCATGTAATTCCCTGAAGATCGACTTGAGCTAGAGATAAGCTAAAGAGCAGGTAGGTGAAGTAGTTAAGTACCACCTGACTCACAGCAGTATATTTTAATTAGTTTTTTCTCTGTATTTTTTATACCTACGTTCTGTAGCTTTTCAGTAAGTGTGACCTTGGATATTGTATAAAATGCTTTAAACTTACTCAATGTTCTTAAATTTGTGCAAATTTGCCAGCTATGATTTATGCCCACCACTGTACAGTGCGTCCAAAAATTCAAACTAATCAAACGTACTTTTAATTATCTATCGAATCAACACCACACCAATATTCAAATAATAGCGATCTAAACTTCCACGACGATAAAAATAGTACCACTATAGCAAAAACTTAAGACTTTACATACTAAACTGATTGTGAGAGATTAAATAAATTATCTGACATTTATACATATCATGCAACTACAGAGATACGTTAGAACACCAAATTGTTTGGCGCATTCTGTAAAAGAAGAATTTAACCATAAGTACCATTCGATAAATAACTAAAAAGTACATTTTCTGGCAAGTTAAGAAATATGACGACTATTTTAAATAATCAAGTTATAGCCGCTTACATTTCTTACTTAAGTAGTTTTAATTTTTGGACACTTTATATAAGAAGAATTCATTTTAAATAACTCTTGTGCTACCATAAATTACTGGTATGGTACAAGGGTGTTATA
>SMLS01020475.1:0-16637 GCA_004785975.1 Popillia japonica | reverse complement strand
GATTTAGTATTCTACTTCGGCATCAAGAGATCCAGTAAATATTTGTGAAGTTATGGATTTATTTGAAGGCATAGAACTTGACCAACTGAACCAAATTAGTCTAAATTCGGTTTCATTTCTTTAATCTGTAATCAATCTTGCAGCAACATCATAGAAATTGTTAGAAATAGAAATTTGGTTCAATCACTTATTTGGTTTTGGTCTTGGTTGCCCAATTTATTGGTGATCAGTTGATGTGCGCCACCCTCTTTCCAGCAAACTAAAACGTTGTTGGTTTTCTACCAAGCAGCTTCATCCAATAACTGTTCTAGCATTGTACGTGAGCTGTGGTGCAAGTAACCTACAATGCTTCTGCATACTTACCGCCCTTCTCGATGAGCCTTTAGAACTATTTATAAATTGTCATTGTTTCTTCTTCTTAGAGCTACACACTTTGCAAACGAGTTAGTGAGTGCAACAATTTTCCAAAATTTTCAGATTGTCTTATTTTGTTGTCCTTGAGCTTTCCAAACAGTTTTCTATGAGACTCGTCCTGTTGTATTGTCATCCTTCGTTAATCAACAATCAATTCTGTTATTCCTTTCTTTTTCTGATCGGTTTAACAAGCAGTCCGTCCAGCAATAATGCACTAGTAAAAATCTATACGTTGATTTATCTAAAATACCTTTCCTATTATTCAAACTAGATGTTAGCTTCATCTATATTTACAACATAATCCTTCATATTAACAGAAAGAGAGGGTTCCATCTCTTGGGACAGAGACCATAGGATGTAGGAGACGTAGAAGGCGACCAGCGAGTGATACATTCTCATCCGGCCAACTAATAACTCAAACCTAACATGGGGCGCACAATGTTTACATGCATATTGATATCTATCGCGCATCTACATGTATAATTCCCTTTAGCTGGTACTCATACACAACAACAGGCAACACACACACACAAACAGAAGAAAGAAAGATGGAGTGTATGTATATATATATACAGAATGCATCATGTATGCATGCATATTTATGAAGGAGACGCCGGCAGTGTGGAACTGGGCACATTCTCGGAGTCATCTTGGAATCGTCCCCGCTGCGGTCGTCCTAGCCGAACGCGCCAGAAGATATATCCGCTACTTCCATAGCTCACTGTCCGCGTGCATCTCATAATTCTGTCACCGCACGAACGTTCGCTTGTTTATAAGAATGTTTCAATCCGCCGCACCGTGGGTATTTGTCACATTCACACACAAATATAAATACACCGGATAACTGTGGGTGAACGGTAGGATCCTATCGTGGAGATGCGCTACGGTAGGAAGGACGTAAGGGAGGAAGAATTTTAAATATCTAAAGCTGCATGTTATTAGGACGAACGTAAAAAAGTTAACTGCGAGATACTTAGACGAAGCTGGAAGAATTTGGCCATGATGCCAAAAAGGTATTTATTAAGCGAGAAAAAATTTAATGGATTTGCATTGTAGAATGCAAGTTGTCACAATTCCAGAAAATTTATTTTCTCACTTAGACATAGTGGGTGGGGTTGATTCTTTTTTTGGCTTTGTTACGGTTTTTTAATTTTAGTACAATGTGGGTAAATATTCTGCGAAAACCTTCAGCATATTTTGTTGGTGTGAAGAAGAAGGAAGCTTCTTGTAAGTGTTTTTAACGGAAAGGAACAAGAACTCATAGAGGAATTTGAAAAGGCTCAAATTGATATACTGGCACTTACTGAAACTAAAACGAAAGATCACAAAATGTTTAAAATTAATAGTGGGGTCGAACCAGATAAAATAGCATCAGAAGGAGCGAGTTGTATTATTAAAGATAAAATATAAAGTGTAAAGGACTGGGAATTTGTTTCATCAAGAATATTTAAAATAAAAATAGAAATTGATCAGCAGAAAACAACAATAGTTATGTATAGTCTACGGACCAAATGAGGACGAAAAGGCTAAAAAAAGAAGACTTTTGGGAAGAGCTCGAAGGTGTGATTGAAGGGGGAAATGGGAGATTAATATTATTAGGAGACTTCAAAGAGAACTAATCAAGAAATGGAAATACTTGGATTACACGGAGAAGACCACAAAAATAACAAAGAAACAGAATGATAAATTTCTGTTTCGAAAATGATTTTATTATAATGAACACGTTCTTCATGCAGAAGGACATTCATAAGTACAGCGTATTATATACTTATTAACAGGGAATATAGGAAAGAGAGGTTATAGATGTCCGAGTCAACAGAGGAGCAGAAATTTGCAGTGATCATAATTTCGTAGGTACGAAAATGAAATTGCATCGCCATTCTTACTAAAGACCCTTGAAAGGTTAGTGTACAGGTTCATAAAAGATGCGGCGCTGAGCAATCAGCCACTCAGCAATAGGCGATATGCCTATCAATCCGGAAAATCCACGGAAGCCGCACTAGACGATTTCAATGGGCAAATTTCAAAGTCTCTAGAAAACAAAAAAGTAGCTATGGCGACCTTCCTGGATATAGAAGGAGCATTCAACAATGCTACCACAAACTCAATTATCGAGGCACTACGGAGAAAAGGGGTCACACCGAAGCTTCTGCAGTGGATAAAGGCCAGCCTGGAAAAAATGATAATTACATCCACAATAGGTGAGGCTACCATTAAAGCAGAGGCGAGAGGGGGTTGCCCACAGGACGGGATCCTATCTCCCCTATTGTGGGTTGCTCTGGTGGATGACCTTATTCGCAATCTGAACGGCAAAGGCTTTCATTGCCTGGGCTACGCAGACGACCTCACAATATTCGTCAGAGGTCGGTTCCCCGAAGTTTTGGTGGAACGGATGCAAACCGCAATCAATGTGGTGGATAACTGGTGTAAGCAAGAGCGGCTATCAGTTAACGCTCAAAAGACACAAGTTATCACCTTCACTAGGAAAAGAACACTAAAAGGCTTACAACCATTAGTGTTAGGAGGTGAAAGGGTTCCATATGTCAAAGAAGCAAAATACGTTGGAGTATGGTTCGATCAAAGACTTACATGGACCACACACATTCAAAAAACAACCAGCAAGGCCACTATTGCCCTAGGAAGATGCAGAAGGCTTTGCGGGAGGAACTGGGGCCTTAGCCCCAAAATGAATCTGTGACTATACACAAAGGTAGTTCGACCCATGATAACCTACGGAGCAGTAGTATGGTGGCCAAAGGCGCAGCAGGCGGGGGCGGCCAGGACGCTGAGTGGGGTTCAGAGACTTAGCTTGCCTCTGTTCCACCGGCCTCCACTGCGGCGTTGGAGGTTATCCTAAACCTGCTACCACTCCATATCTACATTCAAGGAGCTGTGAGGTCCCAGCATACAAATTGACGTATAAACAAGCACCGATAAGTAAATCGCACAGTGCTGAATACTAAAAACTGATGAATGAACTTAAGGGGGCACCCCTTACGGGGCGCCAAGTAACTCCACGGTTCAGAAACTTTACCTGGATAGGAAATACCAGGTTATAATACCAGACAAGAAGGACTGGGAGAAAGGCTCTCCGATAAGAGCGGACTCGAACTGGTATACAGACGGCTCTAAAACCGAACATGGCGTAGGAGCTAGTATATACGGAGGCGGACGGAGGACTTAAAGTAATTTTTCCTGAGGTCTTCGATTTGTAACTAACTACGATTGGGCCATTTGGTCCTTTAACCACAGGGTCGACGAAGCTTTGCAGTCTATGGTAGATTAATGCGTCGTTACATGAGGTGGTGTATAAAGCCGTGTCGTCCGCATAGATTGCTAGCCCCGTGCGCGGCTGGCGAGGCATATCGGCGGTAAAGAGGATGAAGAGTTCGAGACCCAGAAGCGATCTCTGTGGGACACCAGCTTTAATAGGCCTATGGGTCGAGACTTGGCTCAAGCGCTTGATGCGAAAATTTCTAGCGGATAGGTAGGATTGAATCAGGACAATCCGGTTCGTAATCCGAACCTGATTCTCCTGATTCAATCTCGGCATTAATCATCTCGAGGTGCCTCGTCTTAGTAATAGTAATCCGTCATGCCACACCGAGTCGAAGGCATGCGCAAAGTCCAAACAGATCGCACCGTTTGAGCGTCGCAGCTCCAAATCATTTCGAACCTCCTCCGTGAGCCGGGGAGGGGGGAGAGGGCTAAAAATCGGCCGAAAGTCCCTGTCTAAAGCCGAACTGCTCGTCGGGGAGAAGATGGGCTTCCTCGACGATGTCCCGCAGCGGGTCGAGAATAATAGCCTCGGCTATTTTTGAAAAATTTAACAGAAGACTTATCGGCCTATACCTGGATGGCAGCTGTGGATCTTTGTGAGGCTTTGGGATCATAACGACTTCGGCCGGGAAAACTCTTCGACTCAGTACGGCGTTCAGGATGGTAACGAGAGTGCCGATAGCTGAGGGTGGCAGTCGATTCAAGGCGATGTTTGCGATGCCAGGAGCCTTACCACATTTCCGAACGCTGATATGTCTTAACACTTCGTCCCGGCCCACGGCGGAGGGAGGCTCACCACACTCAAGAGACATGCGATTGATCGTCAGGCCAACCTCACCGTGTAAAGGCCCGTATATTGAGGCTGATCCTCGACCCCACCGAATACTCGCTCGAGATGATCGGCGAAAACGTCAGTCTTGAAGTAATTTTCTGAACATGAGATATTGGTCAATTTTGTTGGCATATTTTCTTGTTAATAACAAAACGAGTCCGAATATCTGTAGTGTGTTTTACAAACCTATTTTATTGATACTTTGTTAATTGGTTCATCATAATTGCTTTGCCAAATTTGCTGTCGGGCAGGCTTTTTGAGTCCCTATTACGTTCATTAATTCAAACCTTCCTGTAGTCCCCCTAGAAGTAAATATCTCGCTGCATACTGTTTTCTCAGTTTTGTCATACCCGGAAGATTTCCTCGCAAAAATTATCATATTATTGCTTTCCCATGAGTGACTAGAATCTTGAGAAGGCAATGGGAACTTATCCTAGCACATCAACACACAAATACGTATGGGAAGTATCTTTATACGTATTAAGTTCGTTTGGTAGTCGTGAAGCACATCGATACATAATAGCGTAATATGTGGCGGATATTGACGACACCGTAATAGCATTTACCTATCTATGTATATACACCTTGCCGCATAGTAATCGTAAATTCATCAAAAGACGTTCGTCTACTGGACAGCTCTAAATTAACAAAGCAATGAGTTCGTTAAACCATACGCTGGCTGCCTTATCGGTCGCCTAGAATCTTTATATGGCGTGCGCTTCCTGCGAATTGGCATCGCAATTGTCACCGCGTGTTTACATCTGTAAATTGTCACTTCCGCTACGAACAACTTGCTGTATGAAAACCTTAAATGAAGAAGTAACGTTATTCTTGTCGAGTTTCGAACAAGGGGAATTATTAAGTTGAAGGTGAACTTCCACATTGCAATGGTGTCAGATAGGTGGACGCGATAATTCTATAATTTTTTTGTGGAAAAAAATTCGGGAATTTCGTAGCTTTAATAAAACCTTTGGCAAATGCTTCTGACAATGTATATCCATTTACACTACGCAGACTTGTAATTATTACTACATCATCAATAACCTGGAAGATTTGGAGGTTTTTCTATGACCTTACTATAATCTGACCTTGTGAATTTGTTAGACGATTTTAATATTGATTGGGTCAATGTGGAGATGGTACTTGCTACAAATCTTTGGACCGCATTAAGCTCGTTTGGGCCAATACAAATGGATTACTACCTTATATTATGCTCGGTTGGTGCTCCATTTGTCTGATTATGAACTAGTTAGCATTACATAGTAAGCTACTCCATTGGGGGTGATCGTCTTCCTAGATACTACAAATAATCTCTAGTTCGGCCTCTAGCAAAGAAAGCGAACCTTTTCGTCTTCTTATTTGTCGGTGTTATCCAAGATTGCTGAAGCAGATATAAAGAATCAGCTTTCTCACTCCCTTTTGTCCTTTGCCTTATCTCTTTAGTGCATAACGTTCTTCCTTTGGAGATCGTACTGGAAACTCTCGAACCACCTATTCCGAGGTCTGGCCTTTCCCTTTTTTTCCGACCAGCTTCCTTGCTTAATATCATTTTGGGCGTTCTGTTTCCAGACTCTGTACCTACATATCCCAGCCATTTGAATGGTTCTTCTTGCTACTGCTGTTATTTTTGCTTCCTTATACAAGTTTGCTAATTCTTTATCTGTTCGTCTTCTCCATGCTTCCTCTCTATGGATTCCTCCAGTCAAGTAACCAGTTTTCACTTTTGACATTTCCTTCGATTTACGAAGGAAGCCATTAAGTATTGTCTAATGGCGACCATATTTTCTAATGTAGGTGTATTACAAAAGTTTCGAATAAGTATTCGTTGCATAATTACCTTGTTGCTAACAATCAACAAGTGGTGCTCCATGGTGTGGTGAGTCTGTTTCTATATCCACCAGATTTTGGCGTTCTGCAAAGTCCAATTCTTGGCCCATTGCCATATTTTTTTATGTTGGTTTAGTATAATAGTTTCATGTATTCATTGCACAATGACTTTGTTGGTAGTAAGCAACAAATGTTGGTCCATGGTGGTGTATCTGGTCCTGTATGCACCAGATTTTGGCGTTCTGCAAAGTTCCATTGTTGTCCCATTGCTCTTTTTAATGTAAACTTCTGCAATGACCAAGAGGTCAATTTTTTCAAATATTAATTGTCCTCAAACGAGACATTGGGTTTGTACCTGACAACTGTTGTACATGCATTTTTCGGTAGTGCTATTGTAGAGGACCACAGCTCTTCAGTTTCATCGCATAATATGTTGAAATTATTCAGTAAGGCATCTTTAAAAAACTTGAAACTTTGACAAAATCACCTCCAATCAAGAATCGACCTGCTAACCAAACAGGAAACAGGTCATATTTAAGAGGAAATAGTTCACATGCCTGTATTATATTGGCTATTTTCATAGACATTGGAGGAGCAATTGGGTGCAATTGTATGAACTCTAGAAAGATGGATCGTTACCAGTATAAGAAGCAGAATAATTCACATTTCGACAACCTAGCTTCTGGCTACTTCTAATTTTCGGATTGATACCCTTCCTCAACCAGTGCGACGACCACAACAACACCATTAAAGTCTGCTGTATTTTAACGAACTTCGGCGTTCGTACGAAGACAAACAATTGTTTAGAAGCGATTTCCGTTTATTTTTAACCGAATTAATATTTGCTTTTAAATTGTTTTCTTGAATTAGCATAAATATATGTACATAATTTTGATCTCACCTGTATATGTCCAGATTTGATGTGCTGTGTATATTTTAACCATGTTTTTGCTCATGATGTTATGCCACAAAAAGGTACTGGCCAGGGCATATAAAAGCCGCGCCTTGATGTTAAATTCCACTTACTTGTCAGCTCTCTTCCCTTCCCTTCCTGATTGTCGGAGCCGATTTAGTTGGCCAGCACATCCTGACCGTTGGGTGAGCCGAAATTTTGTTGGCCCCATATAATCCCGAGTATTCTGAAAAGTGGGCCGATTAGGTGGCCTCTTCAGAAGCACCACCGTCCGTTTGCAGAGTGAGGCCGAGATTTTGTTGGCCTCTGCGAAACTACCACTGATCCAAACATAGAGTGGGCCGAGATCGTTGGCCTCTGTGTTTCCCTCCGGTGAGGTGTTAAGCTTGTCGATCTTCACATCACACCGTTGCCCCATATCTGGCTAAGAACATATTTAATATAAGAGAGTGTAGAGTATATAGATTCGAGTAATATCTCTCGTGGACATCACGGAAATATTGAGACTTACGGTAAAACGCTCAGCAGATTCTCAGCCAAAGTTGGAGACCTTACAATTCAACTTTTATTCCATGGTATAGGCGTAGTTAATGCAACCGTCTTCAAGTTATATTCCTGTATATATTTTAAAGCAAAAAATATTCGTCTGTTCCACTGGTTTGAGGAAATTTTTCAGTAGAGCCTTTCCCCATTTTCTGTTTTAGTTTGTAGTAATCGCTAATTGTAATATTTGGAACTACTCGCATAAAAATGTCAATCCATCATCCAGACTTTCCTTAGTGCTCTCAAAGCTTTCAGAGGCGATGGCGTGATGACTTGGGCTGGCATAGGAAGTTCGAGCAACTTCCAGAATGTGGCAGCATCATGTTGAGACGGATGTAAGGTCAGTCTGGAATGCGATACAATGAAATCGTTGAAAT
Organism: Popillia japonica; assembly: GCA_004785975.1. Taxonomy (NCBI): domain Eukaryota; kingdom Metazoa; phylum Arthropoda; class Insecta; order Coleoptera; family Scarabaeidae; genus Popillia; species Popillia japonica. The sequence continues at coordinate 8,452 of SMLS01020475.1, read as the reverse complement.
AAATGAGATGTCATTGGTCGATCATTCACAAGCGACGATTGCCAGACAGGCCTCTACACAAATACATTATCCAAAAAGAGACGCTGTGATTGCCAGGATTCTTCTGAGGAGAGAAAAATTTTACAAACTAGTCTTCATGACAGAGACCAGGAAAGAATGGTCACAGGAATCTTTGCACATACATTGCAAGTACGTTGTAAACACTTTGCATAGAAGCTGTGGTAACATAGAAGAAAATTCTTTTGCGTATTGACTAAGGGCGGTCAATAAGTGGAGCCAGTTTGGAATCCGGTAGACAGACAAACTCAGATTAAATAAATTAACTTTCTGAACCCACTTTCGAAAGTCTTCCTTCTGGTGTAGCCAGGATCAATGGACCAAAATGTCATGGAGCCTAAACGTGCCTGAACTTGATTGTTCATAAATATGCCATGTTTACCAGGTTATATATCAGGATTCAAACTTATAACCTTTGCTCAGAGGGCAACGATGGTCTTCCTCGAAGCTTCTAGCATCTGTATCTCTGCAGTAATATATTATCCCATGAGCAGAAATTACAAATTAACCACTTAATAGTGTGGACAACAAAATCAAACCCTACATCTCTTCATATACGATCATTGTCGTTCTTACGAGAAATTATTCCGCCCGGTATAGGAATAATAATTCCGTAATTAAACCCAACCCCTCATTCCATTCAAGAACACCCGATTATAATATCTCAAAGTTATTGCGCGTAGGAGAGGGCGCCGTTCCGCGCAACACTTGGTTCGATAATTATTAGCTGCTGTTTAATTAATGCGTTTATGCGTTGATGTATATTAATTAGTGTAACTTATTGCGATAGGGGAGTCTACGTTAACGTCACCGATAGTAGGAGCGCAACGACACATTTCTCTCCCCTTCCTCGAACCGTCGTCTTTTCCTGAAGATTTCCTCCAACCCTCTTGCGACGGGGTTCACCGCCCACCCCGTCTTCAACTTGTCGTATAAGTATATGTAGTTGTACGGAGCCTAAGCTACAGCCGTTGAAGTTGAAGTTCTATACCCGCCGTTTCTCTTCGACGCCAGACTTACACACTACTACACTTACATCACACTAGTGTAGTGTAGGAAGCCGTTGCCACGACAATATGTCTCCTATTCTCTAGTTCTCTCCTCTCTCGGAAAGTTCGCTTATTCGAGATCTCGAGACGCTTTGAATTAACAAGTTGTTTTAATAAAATTTCGCGAGCAACCCTTCTCTTGCCGCCCCGTGGGGCCGACGTTTTCCTTCAGTTTGTCGTCGCGCTTGGGAAATCTGCGTTCGTGGATGGAGTCGACTCGAATAAAAGGAATAAATCAAAAGTTGGGGCCGGACTGAATTCTCTTATTCCCGCTTATGAATTTGTTTAACTTTGTGGAATATTAAATTTAATATTGTTCTTTGTATTGAAGCTTTTGTATAAGAGGATTGAGATATATTTTTTTCTGAAGCTGTGGCATTATTCTGCTGGAAAAATGAGATGAAACTAAGCCAGAATTAGATTAATTACCAATAGAACATCTTGACTTCTTAGTGACATAGGTTGTTGTATTTGTTACAATAAAGTGCTTTCAAAATCTTTCCTTACTAGAGAAGGATATGCTTTCTCAAAATTTTAATATCTAAGTTTAATGAAAGCTAGTAACTAGGATTTCATGATCTGCTAGTTTGATCAACCTTTAATTTTTGTATATGTCTTCTTGTAATACAAAGATCTTGATGGTATTATAAAGTTAAAACTTGAACATTTTTTGCTAGTATTTGGGGACACTAGGGGAATTCACCAGCATCAATTTCTTTCGTTACGGCTTAAATTCCAAAGAAAATCATGATTGTTATTAAAATGTCGCTAAAGTATGAGTAATTGAATGTTTAACTCGATCTTTAATTTTTATAATTCAAATATTCATATAAACGTATCTATGTAATTTTTTGGAGTTTCGCTCGGTCTAAGTGGACCTCATTAATAACCTAATTTTTAAATTAGACTCAGCTTCTTATGGTAGCGATAACATTAACGCTGTAATGAGAAAATTTTTCTCTATTCCTAGCACTGTCAAAAATTCTTGAAAAGATAATTACAACCCAGTTGCGTGAACATCTTCAGATCAATAATCTGCTACCTCAATTTCAATATGGTTTTAGACCAGGATATACATAGTTGCGGAACTGCATTATTGAAAATTACAGATGACATTGTGCGTGCAAATGACCAGGGCTTTCGACACAATTGATCACTCAATCATGTTGTCTATTATGCATTACATTGGATTAACTGAAAAAGCGTGTTTATTAATAAAAAATTACTTATCTCACCCTACACAGTCTATGAGGCTGTCCGGTGATACGTCTTTGCCCTTGGTTGTTAGGAGTGGGGTACAACAAGGTTCCATTTTATGCCTTCTCCTGTTTTCGGTTTATATATCAAGATTTTTTAATTTTTTGAAGTACTGTTCTGTCCATTTCTATGCTGACGATGCTCACATATACAGGGTGTCTCAGAAATAAAGGGTAATAAATTTAGGGTAGCAACTACAAGGCGTATAGAGCAGGATTCCACCGAAACCGATTTTTTTTATAAAGAAATTAAAAAAAGAAAAATTTTGGCCCGTCAAATTATCTACTACGTATCTGATGCAAGAATCTCCATAGCGCAACGTGACAAATATGTATGTATGTATGTATTAATAATAGGCAACAATAGTAGCGTTATTGTAATTCGATTGCTACATAGGAATTCATTCATCAGTTCCTTGAACTAGTGCGTCGCTCAAAGATACGATAAATCAGCAGAAACTCGCAATATCATTTCGTTGTTTAAAGGGACATAAGATTTGTTGAATAATAATAAAGAACCTATCATTTGTTTTCCTACGACCGTTAGCTAATTTTTAATAAAATGACCATAAATAGTTTTGTTTAGATTTGTCTAATTAAGTCTTACATCGTTTATGCGAAAATGAAACAAACTGACCGATCTAAACGTAACTAACAACTGCGAGGGGTAACAGCTGACGGTATAGATAGACATCGCGCGTTCAAGACAGTATGTGTGTAGAGTGCAGGGCTGGCGCTAGCCCACGACTTTTACTAAACAATTTTTTTCTCGTTAATGGTGACATATAGCCCACATAACCATTAGGATTATTCGATCGTAAATTATTACAGCTATTACATATTATTTTTTTGCCTATTATTTCTGAGACACCCTGTATATCTTCTGTTATCCGTCAGATATTGCCAGAGTATGTGCAGAAATAAACGAAGATCTTCGTTCTCTGTCGCAGCAAGCAGAAGAGCATTCCTTGTTTCTTAAATAAATCAGTAGTCATTGTCTTTGGAAGAAAAATGATCGTAGCAGAGTGCTAAACATCATAATTGAAATAGATGCTAGTACGCTGCCATTATCGGAAAGCATTAAAAATGTAGGAGTTAAGCTACAGTGGTCTTTGAAATTTGAGTAACACGTTTGTTGAATATTTTTGTACGTTTATGGATTATCTTGTTTTGTTGGTGATATCTGGTACTGTTTACTGGTTGGTTGGAAGAGCAGTCATGGTGCGTCTTGCTCGCACTCCATGCCTGAAACCAGCCATTTTCCAATTTTTATATTGTTTTATTTTTGTTTTTATTTTATATTACCTTCTACTCAGGTTAAATGTTCGTAAGGAGACTGAGGTATGTCATCATATTTTTATTTAAATAATTTATGTTTAAAAGCCTTTTTCTTTCGGTGTAGGTTGTGTTTTCATTAAAAAGTTTTAATGTTTCAATGAACTGTGTTCAAACGTCCGAATATTGTAACCAAGCTCAAAATGGGTAGTAATTGTTTTCTAGCATTGACAAAAAAATTAAAGTTATAAGAAATTCCTAAACATCAGTCACAAACGCATGAGTTAAACAGTTGGGTTGTGTAATGTAAATGTGTCTAACAATTAGTAATTCGGTTTATGAGAAAATATTAAATTTGTTGTAATTATGAACATAAAAAAAAAGAAAATAATCCTAAAGCAAATGTTGTAATGGTGGTAATAACTCAGGTCGTCACCTGGGTACTACTAGTCCTAGTCAGACACCCCTTTTCTGCGCAAATAGTGAACTTTCATTGCATCTGTGTTAGTTAGCTGCAGGCCAAAATTTCTGGCTTCTTCTAACTCTATTAGCATAATAATGAAATACGTACTTTAAAAAATATCTGTCTGTAATATGAATTTACGTTTGACAGCTGCCAAAATTGCAATTTTTGAAAAGCATAGTGGTGCACCAATATTAAAATTACACAGAAAGTCCTACTCTAATGAATAAAGTTTTTAAGTTTAAAATAAATGAAATATTGCTACAGAAACTTTTTAACAGCTAATCACTTGGTGCAATTGGACTAGCATGCATATTATTGGTCACAAATTGACAATCACAGGACTCTATAGAATAAATTTGCACAAAATTAGCACTTCCATACGATATGATTTGACTAGGGATTTTAACATGCTAGTCCATGGTATTTTTAAAAGTATTATCCATTGTTGTTAGAGAGAAGACTTTTGAATCGTTTAGGTCATATTTGCGCTGGTGACAGTCACCTATATAATTACATAATGCTATTAGAATCTTTTAAAAATTTAAATTGGTTCATATTGGGTCTAGACTATGGATGCCCTATGACGTAATGGCCTAACCTATGGCCTAATGGTGATACACTGTAATTTAAAATTCACGTAGGTACATAGATCACTTGTATATTTATTTTCCGCTTTCTAGGTTAATGCTGTGCAGCTAATTACTGCATCTTAGTTCATCATCAAGAAATAAATGGGAAATGGAAGAACAAAGTCTGGAATTTGGTGAAGTTTTTTAACGAGATTAATATTATTCTTTTATAAATAATATTTAAATACCTATTTATAGTTTGGGGAAGATTACCACGCTACGTGTGAAGTATACAGGGTGTCAAATGAAAAGTGTCGGAAAAATAAACAGTATAAAACTAATATCACAAGAAAGGTAAATCCAAAAAATTACGATCATATACATATTAAAATAATTTTTCCTTTAATAATTACAAATTTTGTTAAATAATGTTGTCGAATCTGGGCGTGACACGTTTGTATAAGAAAGAAAGGGGACGCTGCAAAAATATCTAATAGACATAACCAGATATTTTTTATCAAGTTGAATGATATGTAAATAAATGCTTATTGTACTCTATGAATGCATTTGTTTACGAAGCAGCTTTGCTGCTCTATGAATTGCACATGTGCTCTTAAATATTCTATTTATAACAAGGTCACACATTTACTATACATTTTATTCATTTCGAACTGTTTTTTTTTCGTAGGAATCAGGTGTTTTTGTTTCTTTCATTACAGAAACTTTCAATATTAAAGTGCAACGACATATTATTACCTAATAATATGGTAATTAATAATTTACTATTTGAGATCGCGTTCGTAGTTAATAGTTTTTTTCTTTTCAAATAATTCGTGGTAGTCTTGAAGAGGACTGTTTGATGATAAACAGGACAAAAGCTTATAGTATAATGTATGTCCAAAAAAAGTGTAAGGCGTGCAACAGAGATCTATTTACAACGTGTCTTATCCACGTAACGATTCCGAAATATGTACGCTACAATTAGAAACTTTTCTTTCCTTAATACTTATCCCAACAAATCTCACAAACTTGTAAATTTTATGACAATGACAGAGTAGCTACCATACTAAAAACTTAGTTTGATACAAATAGAAGGAACTAAAATATTGCAACGCTTCTTGTTGAAAATCGGCAAAGCCTTCATGCTGTTGGTCGACAAAACAAAATACACAACCACCCCATCTAACGTCTGTTTCTTGAATTCAAAATAAATTTTTGATAGTAATAGTTTGCTAAATATCTTCTACTATCCAGAAGCAATGATTTTCTTCACTTCCAGGTAAGTTAATTCTGTCAGATAACTTTTTTCACTCGACCACTTCATGCTCTTAGAGTACATTTAGAGGCAGTTATATGTCAGATAAAATTATTGGTAACATATTTGTATCATACGACACTTCAGACATTTAGAAGTATCTAGATGCTGCTGCGAAAGAATTCTGCTGGAAGCTGTTTAGCACCTTTATTTTTTCCAAGATTTTTCTCTTATTTTTCCTTCAAAGAAATAGTTTCAACTCAGATTTTTTAAAAGTTTGTTCTACCTGTCGCATGGTGTGGTAGACAGTTTCAGTCTCAATGTCTAGATTAGCTTCAATCTTGTAGACAGTACTTCAGCACAATAAATATAGGAAGCGAATTTCCTTTTAACTCTCATATCCATGATTATAATATAGGGAATCAAAAAATAAGTTAGCAGCGACTTGGAAAAGTCTAGCAACTGTTGTAGGCAACAGGTAACTGTAACTATCAAGATAAGCAATGCTGTACCAAATGATTCGAAGGAGATGACGGCATGCCAGAATTTTTGGTAATTGTTGGTTATAATAGTATTGGTTATTTTCAGGTTCTACATATTTAGACATTTTAACAAGATATTTGAAAAATCGATCCACCTATCCGACGCATATCTATCACTACGATTTACAGTACCAATATTAGCATTGCCAGTCAATCTATCTCTCCTATATAATAATCCCATATATATCCTTCTTCTTACCACTTTAATGACAGCAAATTGTCAGTAGCACAAAATATGATTTCTCCGATTCGTTTCGTTTTTTTTTTTTTAATAAAGAATGGTTATTCTGTTAGGATTGACGTTGATTGTGTTATTAGCACATGTAAAGGCAAATTTTTTAGAGGTTTTATGCAATTATCCGTTTAAAGCGTGTATTTAGAATCAATAATAGGGCTTCATAAAGATTGAGACAACAAAAATTTGTACTTCGATGAGAAATTAACATGATATTAGTTTAATGAACATAAAGAACAAATATCTTCAAATATTTTCTCGTTAGAGAGTAGATTTTTGGCGTAGGTACTTAAATAATTATAAGATTGTGGTAAACACGATGTCCTTGAACACTTCGTAGTTTGACAGCTGTCAAACATAAATTCAAATTACACACTCTTCAATTTTTTGCATCCACAAGAAATAGGTGTTTGTCTAGCAGTTTCAAAGAAGCAAATTATCAGGCCAACATTTTTTTAACCAAAGCATAACTGCTGATGGATACCGAAAGGAATTATTACAGCCGTTTCTCAATGAGCCTCATGATGATACACTTGCATTAGGATGTTTCCACAAGACAATGCCCCAACCCACAAGAATCATTACATATATTATAATTTCCCCTGTAAAATTTCCAGATTTGTCAATTGTAGATTATTTTGTTCTTTTCTATGTAGGTATATGACACAACCAAACTGTCCAAATTATGCGTTTGTAACTGATTTCTAGCTATTTGTAATAAGTTCCATTGACATGTCAATGCTAGAAAGCAATCGATGTCTATTTTGAACATGTCTATAATTCGTCATACATCGATTGAAACATTAAAGGTCTTTAATGCAAAAACAATCTGTTACACACAAAGAACCAGCCTTTAAGTACAGATTATTTCAAATAAAAACCTGAAGATGTACTTTACCGCGTCCTTACGAACATTAAACTTGAGGAAAAGATCCGAAAAATTCGAATTAAACATCAATTGCAATCAACGCTCATACTTTAGTGACATCTCAACAACGATCATGATTTCTTTTTCGTTGTAATTTAAACCATATTAACAAGAAAAGAAATTGAAGCTGTTGAATTCCATTAACGTCCTCAACAACTAGCAATATAATTGTCATGATTTGACTTGGTAATCCCATCAATACCTTAGACCATTAGAAGACATACAGGATTTAAAATTTAAATTTTGATCGAACTAGCTGATCTCTCCGCATCAATATAGGCAACCGTTGGAGCCCATCTCCTCGTCATCATCTGCACGTCTCAAGAAACCGGATTATCAGGACCAACATTAGATATACGTACCATGGACTTCCGGAGCTGCAGACCAGGTAATCAGTCACACCTGACGGATTATCAGAAAGAGGCGTGCACAACGACCGCATCCTTAATGAGAGTATACCTCCCATTAGGAGCTGTACAGCATCCTCATTGGTCCAGGTTATTACCACTCTAGGCGCGCCACAGTCGCGACACCACAAAAAATACGCATCCCATGCCAGACGGTATATGTTTACCATGTTAAGGTTTCCACGATTTACCAGCTCGCATGGTAGGCGAATTGCTCACTTCAGATAGTGGTACGCCTATTATTTACGAAACTTGTTAACTCGTCACGTTTTACCTGTCACTGTCGTTATGTTGCGGCGTATCGATGGTATACCTTCAATTCGATGGTTACCATGAATGTGATTAAATATACAGGATGGCTCGTTTATAATACAGGAAAAACAAGGAATAGTCAGTGCTTGATAGAACTATCT
>SMLS01020472.1:0-11080 GCA_004785975.1 Popillia japonica | reverse complement strand
TGCTTACTTATTTGCTATAAATGGATGATGAAGGAGGTGGTCTTCTAACCCTCTTGATGATGAAATAATAGAAAATGAAGATGATGGACAAAATAATTGAACATTTGTGATATCATCTCGTATACTTTTACCCTCCAGCGGTAAAGAGCGCCACTTAGTGAAACTTAAAATATCATTCTGCTACGATTAGCAGAAAATAAACTTGCTTAATATATAGGTTAAACTAAACAATATTTAAAAAAATGCATCTGTAATCATCAAAGCACAGTATCACATAATATAGGCGCAGAAACTTTGTGTAAGCACTCTAAGGAAAGACGACATAACTTCGATTTTGAATATTAAAACATTTTGTTAGTGGTTCCAAAATGACCTAACCAATGAGGATACACAGTAATACAACATTTAAAAATTACGAAAAGAAAACATATATTTTCCTGGTTTAAACTGTTAAAGTAGTCGATTTCTGTATTAAATATTTATTAAGATGCTCATAGGTATAATAATTTGTACATATTTACATATGTAGGTATGTATGTATAAAATAACTTTTACTTCATTAGAATATCTAAACATCGTTCCGTCCGAAATGTTAAAAGGAAACTACTAACGATGCAGATGGATAGCTGTAAAGTAAAACGTTTTTTAATTAATTAGCTTTCACTACCTATACGATTGGTGTTAATGTGTGGTAGTGAAGGATTCACTTTTAGCTTAATTTTTAAATCAGGTTGTTATGCAGAAAAAAATAACATTTTCTAGTTGGAAAATATGTACGAATAATTATTCATTTTATGAATAAATGCAAAAAAAGAATCGTGAAAATAATCTTGTGTGAAAATAGTTAGTCGTTAAATATTCTTGAAAAATTCAAGGATCACATTCGAATACCAGACATGAAGCTGAATATCCACACACTGTCACATAGGATAATATTTTGCGAGAAAAGTCATGGTCAAACCGTGGTGAAGCAGCTCGAAAGGTGACCAAACCAGGACAATTCGCCAGGAAGGTTTTGCTATGCATTTGGTGAGATTGGATATGAGTCATTCGTTATGAGTTGCTTCCATATAGCCAAACGCTAAATTCGGATTTCTACTCCCTAGACTAGAATATAATAATTTCTTCATTCAAAGTTGAATTACGTCGTCTTCTCTTAGAGTGCTTAGACCAAGCAGTTTTTGGGCATATATTATGTGATACTGTGCTTTGATGGTTACAGATGTATTTTTAAAAATATTGTTTAGTTTGGCCTATATATTAAGCAAGTTTTTTTTCTGCTAATAGTAGCAGAATGATGTTTTAAGTTTCACTAAGTGGCACCTTTTACCGCTAGAGGGTAAGAGTATACGAGATGATGATATCACAAATGTTCATATTATTTTGTCCATCATCTTCATCTTCTATTATTTAATTATCAAGAGGGTTAGAAGACCACCTTCTTCATCATATATTTACAGCAAATAAGTAAGCACATGCAAACAGCTAAAAGAAAACTTTGTTAAGGGTATTCTCATTGGTTAGGTTATTTTGGAACCACTGACAAAATGTTTTAATATTATCAAAATCTAAGTTATGTCGTCTTTCCTTAGAGTGCTTAGACAAAGCAGTTCCTGCGTCTATATTATGTGATACTGTGCTTTGATGATTACAGATGCATTCTTTTAAATATTGTTTAATTTGATCTATATATTAAGCAAGTTTTTTTTCTACTACTAGTAGCAGACTGATGTTTTAAGTTTATCATCCGCTAAGTGGCGCCTTTTACCGCTAGAGGGTAAGAGTGTACGAGATGATGATATCACAAATGTTCATATTATTTTGTCCATCATCTTCATCTTCTATTATTTAATTATCAAGAGGGTTAGAAGACCACCTTCTTCATCATCCATTTAGAGCAAATAAGTAAGCACATGCAAACAGCTAAAAGGAAACTTTATTAAGGGTATCCTCATTGGTTAGGTTATTTTGGAACCACTGACAGAATGTTTTAATATTATCAAAATCTAAGTTATGTCGTCTTTCCTTAGAGTGCTTAGACACAGCAGTTTCCGCGTCTATATTAAGTGATACTGTGCTTTGATGGTTACAGATGCATTTTTTAAAATATTGTTTAGTTTGATCTATATATTAAGCAAGTTTTTGTCTGCTACTAGTAGCAGAACAATCTTTTAAGTTTCACTAAGTGGCCCCCTTCACCGCTAGAGGGTAGAAGTATAGGAGATGATGATATCACAAATGTTCATATTATTTTGTCCATCATCTCCATCTTCTATTATTTAATCATCAAGACGGTTAGAAGACCACCTTCTTCGTCATCCATTTATAACAAATAAGTAAGCACATGCAAACAGCTAAAAGAAAACTTTGTTAAGGATAACCTTATTGGTTAGGTTATTTTTGAACCACTGACAAAATGTTTTAATATTTTCAAAATCTAAGTTGTGTCGTCTTTCCTTAGAGTGCTTAGACAAAGCAGTTTTTGCGTCTATATTATGTGATACTGTGCTTTGATGGTTGCAGATGCATTTTGATGATGATCATATGACAAATGATCATATTATTTTATATTATCTGCATATGCTTTTCATCATCTATTATTTCATCATTAGGAGGGTTAGAAGATCACCTTCTTCATCATCCATTTGAAGCAAATAAGCAATCACATGCAAACAGCTAGAAGAAATTTTTTTTAAGGGTATCCTCATTGGTTAGGTTATTTTGGAACCACTGACAAAATGTTTTAATATTTTCAAAATCTAAGTTAAGTCGTCTTTTCTTAGAGTGCTTAGACAAAGCAGTTTTTGGGCCTATATTATGTGACTGTGTGCTTTGATGATTACAGATGCATTTTTAACTATTGTTCAGATTGATCATGTATTAAGCAAATTAACAAAGATAAACAATAGAAAAGTTTATAATTCTAAATGCCTAAAATATTCATTTACCTTCAAACTGGAATGTTAAAGTGAATAATTCACCAACCATTAATTGCATAGTCACACGCGTATTATACATAAAATCCTGCTGTTTGTAGGTACATATTGACAAAAAGCAACCTTGAAGATTAATTCTTGAGTAATTGATACCCACTTACTTGTTTATTACAGCTACGCGATTGCGAGAGAGCCACATAGCAGGGTGTGTCCCTCGAAACATCCCACAGATCTACTCGAGTAGATCTCTCTCGCCTACCTCCATCAAAAAATTCTCGCCGTCATTCCGCGAATTCGCAACAGATTACGCAATTTCATTTTAAGGAATTTAAAATTATGCAATTATGACATTAAATTAGTTTTAAACCTCAAAAGTCGTAGAATCGTCATCAACTGGCTACTTACCAAGTCAGAATAGGAGAAAAATCACCTCATGAGTTATCGCCGTGGAGAGAAAGAGCTTCCAGCACGCGTTTCTCGCCGAAGATGCAGCGGCGTACCGATCGTAAATTTTAATGTTGATGGAAGTTAACGATGGACGTGCAGGCATGCGGTTTATTTATGAGACGTTAGCGCAAACATTGACACGTCCTGATTTATATTCTTTCATAGTATTGTGATGGCTCCCGTCTTCTACGTAGAAGTTATGGATGTCGTCGTCCGCGGACGACGTTGTTGTTTGATTAACCTCGAATGGGATATTGTAGTACAACCTAAGGTGTAAGATGTGAAAGGAGAAGCTCAAATAGAATGCATATGTAGTGAAAATTGTCACATATTTGATTATAGTTGTTGGGTTTGATGAATTGATGAAAATTTTTAACGATCTTGATAATTATCTGTCATATTTTATAATTTGACAGCTGTCAAAGTAAACTATTATTTCGAGAATTAAGATTTTATAAGTGGGGTGGCAGCACTGAAAACTTGACAGTATAGGTTTGTTTGTTTGTCTGCTCTAACTTCATCTTAGAACTTTTGAGCGTTTGTTTGTAAGGCGAACAATTTAGAGTACCTCTAACTATGTTTGTTTGAAGTGAGAATGATGCTCTAGATGTAACTAGAACCTGTTCTATCTACTCTAGCCTAAACGTCCGAGCAAGTTCGAACAAATATAACATAACCTTAAATTGGTGGTCGAAATTAATCGTTAAGTGAGCAGGGGTAGCAGGTATTTTTTGGTTAGAACGGTTAGAACATGGAAAAGACTGAAAAAATTAAATTAATCGCGGAGCAATGCTGAATGGACAGATAATTGTACAAAATTATTGATTCAACAATATTCAGAACTAAAGCCCTTAGTTGAAGAGCGAAAAATTAAAACAATGAGAAAGATGTGGGAAACAATATCTGAAGAATTTAAGAAGCATGACTTCCATTAACCAGCAATCCAAGTGGAAACTAAATGGAAAACATTAGAAAGGTCATTCAAAACTACCATTGAAAACTCTAAAAAGACTGGAAGGGGTAAACGATCATGTCCCTATGAACGGTGACTATTGTAATCAATTGCTATGCAATTCATAACCATACATCTTTTCCTAGAGAGCTAGCAGCAATATTATTAAAAAGGAACTCTGTAATTCCACCATGTGTACTTGATGAAAACTCTGTAAAAAACAGAGCGACCTTATTAGAAGAGAGTCGTTTGCAAATGGAAAATGCAAGTGATATTATCGAAGAAATTTCACGGTAGGTCAAACTTGATAATTTTGCACTTCATATGGCTTATACTTTCCTGTTTTAGTACCAGCACTCCAACATCAGTTGAGAATAATCCACGACGTTCTCGTAATATAGAATTAAAGCTTTTGGCAGATGCTATTGAATCAAGGACACAAGTGAAGAAAGAAATTGAAGAACGTAAACTAGAACAAAGAGAAAGATTGATAAATGTATTACATGAGCGTAATGAACTACTAAAAAGTTTAGTTACTAAATAGGTTACTTACGATCACAGTATATTTACTTTTTAGTTAATTCTAAATATTAAGATGTAAACTAAAATTAATAAAGCAATGTATCATATTGTTTTGGAGTTTATTTTTCACCAAAAGTATACTGGTCATAATATATTAAACACAAATTTTGCTTATAAAAATAAAAAATATTCATTTATAAAGATGATGTATATAATGTTTCGCATAGTTGGTTTCGGATATCACTGCCAGCAGCTGAATGAATAACAGTTGATTCATTATTCCCTGGTTGTTCATCGAGTGGTGTATCTTCTACTTGAAATATTTCCAAATCTGATTCATTGCCTATATTATGCAAGATGCAACAAGCACGTATAAATTTACAAATTCGTTCATGGCCCTGCAATTTAACGTGAAAAAGTTGCCTGAATCTTTGTTTAAGTATACCAAATGTATGTTCAATAAAAACAGAGTAATATCCTTTTCTATTACAGTAGTCTGTGTGTCGCTCAGTAGGCTTATCTATTTTGATGTGCGTGCCATCTATGCAGCTTGAAAATTATCGTAAATGTAGACAATATAAATAATAGTTTTATAACTATTTTAGCATAACCAAAATAATTATATACTTATCTATGACATTGGGAAATCCTTTTTTCTGTTGAAAAAAAGCTTTTGTTTCTGTTTGTCTTATGTCAGAAGGCCATTTTATAATACTTGAAGCAAGAGTTTCAAGAAATTCACATACTCTACGAATTATGTCATGTAATGTTTGTAGTGATAAGTCAAATCTATCTGCTACATCTCTGAAGGAGGCACTATGGTGTCCAGCATACCAAAGAAACGCTAATATAGTTCTTTCTGGTGTTATAATAAAAAAATGTTAGGACTTGCTTATGCTAAAAAGGAATAACTTACCTTGTTTAATCAGATTCAAGTAGGTAAGTGATTTTGTGTAACGTCCAATCAGTTCTTGTACTACTGATCTATTTAACCGAAAGTGTTTTATGAATTCAGCATCTGAGTAGTTGTGTATGACCTATTTTTAAACAAAATTATAATGTTTAATTAACAGTAAATAATTAACGCCCAACCTCATCATAATTCCTGATACACACTCTTTCGCTTGTGTGGTGCTTCCTTAATATTATTTCAGCTGCTTCTTCTATGTCATCTTCACTGCTGCTACTAGAATCAAAAAACTTTTCTGTGAAGTCGTCATCTTCTAAAAGTAGCACAACATTTTTTGATTCCATCACTAACTTGAGAACTAACAACTAACTTGAGAAAAAGTCATCACATGTGTCACGCCAGAGCAAAATAGTCAGAGGTTATGTTTGTTAGTAACACTGTTCTCGATTATTTGAAATACCTCCAAGAAGTTCTAATAGGCTTTAGTTACGTCACTCGGAAGAAATAAGAGCAGACAAACAAACAAACCTTATGTATTAATTTTTATTGCTCATCTGACGTTAGGCTTTCGGAGTTTAATGCTTGCATTAAACTTATTCGTAATCGCCATTAATTGAAATTAATAAAATCGAGACGCGTTTACGTTTATGTCAGTTCAGCGAAAACCTCACATTGTAAGCTATTACGAAGCGATTCAACATCTGAGCAGTCTTTACTTGACTTCTTATTGTCAAAATTGATTTTTCCGCTTTTATCTCGCTTTCTTAACTGAAGTTTTGAAGTTAAGTTGTGGATTTAAGGCTTCTTCCCAATCTTTTCTTCTTATGGGAGTTATTCTAGTTTTTCATTTATTTCATTCGTTTTTCACATGATCACCATATTCGATAGGCTTCACAAGCTTTGATTAATCACATGAGTCTGTGGCTCAAGCAATTGTAGGTCTTTCATCTTCATCAAAATAGCAGCATTTTTGTGCCATGTGCTACCAGATTTTTAGATCATTTACCAACGGCTTCTTCTATACAGCCCGTCCACTATCTATACTTCACATTTTCTAGAAGTGGTGCAACATCTTGCTCAGGATCACCCCTCTGTGTCCAGCACCATCCAATTCAAGATCAATTCTTCTGTATACGCCCTCGCAATGCTAAAGTCTCGGCAGTTTCTGTTGATGTACCGTCTTCTGCATGGCTTTGCCCTAAATGGCCACTCCACAGTATATGACAGGCCGCAGCGTGGTGTACAGTGGTCTCATCCTCTACTTGCTGGGGCTCCCAATTCTATTGGTCAACATTCTATGCTTTCTCTTGACACGACTCAGATATTCTGTCCGCCAAAGGTTCTTTTCTAGGTAGATCATCGCCAACGTATTGGTGGACCTCCCAACTCTGTATCAGCGCCTCTTATAATTATAATTTACGGCAATGTGTCCTCCACCAACCAGAAGGACTGCTTCCGCTTTGTGAGTGGCAAATTTAAGTTATTTCTCTTCCAGCCACCCCACTCTACTGTCCAAAATCGGTTGTAAGTGTTTTACTCTTTATTCCGAGCATTAGCTTGCCTACACTCTTTGTATACTCTATATTGTATTTGCTGCTGAGAAATGTATAGTCCATAGCATTGCACTGAGCATATATTTCTGCTGAGTACACCGCATGCAGCTTCTAGCTCACTTCGGTTAGTAATTTTTTCTCCTGATGATTGTCCATCATATTGTAAAGGTATGGTGATAGTGTCCTCTTCCTAACTTCGCGCCAGGCTTACTCATGGGGAAGTCGAGTTAAAGGCATTATCGACTTTTCTGACTTATAAGTACGCATAGTAGCCTTGAAGAATAACAAGTTTTCCTTCTCTGAAACCGCGCCCTCCTTTCGTCTCTTACCTTCAGTTTCCCTCCATAATATCAAAAGTACAAGTTGCTCCAGCAGCTTCCCCAAAATGTTGAGTCTATGTAGAGGGTGGTAGTAATTTGTTCTAGACATTTCATTTCCGGAGAACAAACGGATATGCTTTTGTCTCAAGGTGAAGTAAATGGAAATGACGTCGCTGTTGTTTCGGAGATATCATTAGAAATGTCCCAACCAAGATTGCCAAATCGTAAAACGTTTGAAACAATTGAAAGACGTCTTGGGGTAAATGCCCAGCACCGAAAGATTGTCACTAGTTTCGATGCTTCCTTGACCAGTGTATGGCAAATATTGCCCAAACAACAATTGCATCCATTTCACGGTACTTCTGTGCGAGATTTGTTATTACCACAAGATATCGATAAATGCATGAATTTCGCCCAATTGTTAATGACATGATGCACACAAATCATGATTTTTTCATCTGCTTGCTGGTTATCACTAAATCTTCCTTTACTAGAACCACATTTATGGCTAAGAAAACCTGCTACACGTTATATGTTTGGTGTAGTCCTCTTATGGTGACAATTCCCGTTATGTATGGGCTGTATGCTATGTATTGGTTCTCTTGTTACCATCACATCTCCAGTGATCTGGTGCCTACATCAGTATAATTTCATTGCTAACGACCAAAGCTGAAAAGGTAGTCCCAAGTTAGCTTAGATATAGTTAAGGTCACATTAATCATCTCATGGTCTTCTTACTAACAATCTCATCGGTCATTTTTGCAGAATAATCTTCATGAGCTTGCCAATTTGCTGCAACTTTTGTTGAAGCATGATGGTGCTTCATCTCACTACACCAACTTATATGAATATAACAATTCTATGATCACTATAATGATTTAATTGGTTCAATAAGTTAATATTTTAATCTCGTTTGGTTTCAGGTGACAGATGGTTGGTATCCTGCCTGGGTGTCCTCTTCCTCAACAAAGGACTATTCTACCGCGTAGTGCCCGCGGACCAATCGTTCACCGGTGAACAATACGCGGGTTTGTTTCGGTTTAGGCTGTGGTGGTGCGGTGAGTGGACCGAAGTACTCGTAGACGATAGACTGCCCACAGTTCACGGAAGATTGGCGTTCCTGCAGTGCCAGCATTCGGATCATTTCTGGCCGGGACTGTTAGAGAAGGCGTACGCCAAGTAAGTTTTGTATTTTATGAAGGTATGGTACTGTTTAGGAAAGGAATTCCAACTTGCGTAATGTAATCTATATAGTGCGTTTAGTACGAAGTAATTTCACTCGATTCTCAATTATAGCGCTGCGAGGTGTGTGTGTATGTCTGTTTATCTGCATAAGATAAAACGAAACATAAAAAAATGTTTAACCACAACGTTCACGATTATTCATGCTCTATGCAATTTAGAACGTACTCCGAACAACCCACACGTACAAATACCATAATGGAATCAATGGTTTAATACGTTCAAATAGTTCAGACCGCTTTGGACGTGGAATTTGTTACCATAATCCACTTCCTACAAATTGTGTGTGTGTATATAAACTTTCTACAGCAACCTGTTCGCCAATCGGTTCAATTGGGAGCTTATATAAGTTGTGTCGGTTGCATCACAGATCACATCACTATAGATAGATAGAAATCAAATTTGTTGTGTTTATTTGACGAAATATAGACAGATATATACAAGCGCAAATACTTAGTATAGTCAAGTCTGAGTCGTTTCGTTTGCCCCTCGATGGTCATAATAAGCAATACATTAAGAGACCAACAAAGAGACATAAAGCTTCTACATATAAGTACATACTACTACAGTACCGAAAAGGGTTATAAGTAGACGAATTTATAATACAAGTTTTCTAATCAAGAAACATGCTTAATAATTATACAAATTAAATATTATTATAACTAACATTTATTCCGCAGATTAGAAGCAATACAGCTGTATAATGTTCTACTTGTTTTCCAGTTATTTAAATGACTTATTTTCTTATCTTTTCAACAACTCACTAATATCCTAAAAAACTTACTCCTTTACAGACGGTTATAAATTTGGCGATCACGATGTGTACTTTTCCCAACAAATAGAAGTGCGCCCGAATATTTCCTACCTACAAATAGACTATTATTATTATTAAAAAAAAACAATGTAGCAGTTCACCTTCTCAACGTCTTTATAAATTTTTCATTTGCATATCTCTTCATTGGATCATCAGTGGTTGCTAATTTAAGTTTTCCATTCAAGATAAAATTTGTATCTTTGCACCACTAAATTAAAATGTCACCTACAAGACGGCTGACTTCTGTTATAAATAATTTCCTATGATCTTCACAGTCCCAGAGAAAGATGTCCATATTTTGTAGCGTTGTATATATACATTCAATATTACGACAATGCTGTCGTTAATAAGATTTATGAATGCTACCCTAACTTTCAAGCTGCAAAATCGACTTAACTACTCGGCAGACATGACAGTTGTCAGGTTGTCAGTTTCAAGTACACTTTATACAACAAACTGAACGCCTACGTATATGTGTCCAATGTAATAGCTTTGTTAATTTGGCTGCCTAACTAATATTTCCCCTCTCACCGATCTCTGGGCCTGCGTCCCTCCATAAGTACCCAATGATGGGGTATGAAGTTCAGTATCTATAGTGATGTGATCTGTGGGTTGCATATTACGACAATATAGCAGCATTACCATAATTATGTTTAATAATTACTCATCAATCTTATTATTTTTTAACAAATTAAGTTAATAATAAAAAATAAAGGAAATGCTATTGCTTAAAGAATGGGATTTCACTGGGTTGGAGAGCCACCCTGTCAAATGGAAGCGTATCGCGATTTGATACAAAAATTTGAAAGAACCGGGTCTGTACCTGCCAAGATCGGGAATTAGTGACGGAAGAAATATATTATTGAATGACATTGACACTAATGACGTTTCTAAATAACGCCATCTTTACAACAGGCGAAAATTGGAATCTGCTTTGACAGTGACAGTTTAAAATGAGATAACATGTCATTCTTGGGAGGGCATACAAAAATGTTAAAGAACAGGGTCTCTAACTGACCTACCAAGATCAGGGAATTAGTGATGT
The DNA here is from genome assembly GCA_004785975.1 of Popillia japonica. Classification (NCBI taxonomy): domain Eukaryota; kingdom Metazoa; phylum Arthropoda; class Insecta; order Coleoptera; family Scarabaeidae; genus Popillia; species Popillia japonica. Next base: position 339 of record SMLS01020472.1, on the reverse strand, counting down.
CCAAATGGCAGAGGTTCTTCATGAAAATTTAAAAATGCATGTACAAATTGAAGGAATATAATAAGATCCTTTTGTAATTTCATATTATTTAATGACATTGACACTAATGACGTTTCTAAATAATGCCATCTTTACAACAGGCGAAAATTGAAATCTGCTTTGACAGTGACAGTTTAAAATTATAAAATATGTTATTCTTGGGAGGGCATACAAACATTTTAAAGAAGAAGATCTGTAACTGACTTGCGAAGATCAGCAATTAGTGATGTCTAAATGGTAGAGGTTTTTCATTAAAATTTAAAAATGCATGTACAAATTGAAAGAATATAATAAGATCCT